>VZSR01003806.1:18266958-18314594 GCA_013398615.1 Brachypodius melanocephalos | reverse complement strand
GATTTATAGAATGTGCTGAGTTGGAAGGGACCCAGAAGGATCATTGATTCTGACTCCTGGCCTTGTACAGAACACTCTAAATCCCACCATGTGCCTGAGAGTGTTGTAAAAAAACTTCTTGAGCTCTGTCAGCCTTGGGCCTTGACCATTTCCCTGGGGAGCCCATTCCAGTGCCCAACCATGCTCAGGGTGAAGAACCTTTTCCTAATACTGAACTTAAACCTCCCCCTACACAACTTTCAAGCTACTTTCCACTCATCCTGGTCACCCATTATTTTGTTCTGTGGTTTCTGGAGACAAAGAGCTGCTGCAGTTTGACTCCAGTTTACAATTTATTGCCCATCACACGCAGGTTGGCATGAGGGAGGTGGGAGGGTAAAAAGCTTGGGATAAGATGTTTTGGCATTGTGCTGTGTAAATGAAAGTGATCATGGAGTTACTACTTTTTTCAGGTGATCTTTCTAAAAAAAGCTTGCATGAGAATTGATGAGAATCTAATGGATATCTGGGAATGCTCCAGGTACTAATTTTCCAAATTCAAAGATAAAGAATTTTCTTGTTTGTTACAGAGTAAGGCTTAATCCCATACTCAGAAGTCAAAATACAAGGACATTTTCAGACATTTTCAAAGCCTCTGAAGGCTTGGCTCTGAACCTAACCCTATGGGTGAGTAAACCTTGCAAGCTGACCTCCAAGGAAAGAGCTGACAAGACAACAGTTATCATGGAATCATAGAATCACAGAATGGTTTGGGTTGGAAGAGACCTTAAGGATCATTTTGCTCCACTCCCCTGTGCCATGGGCAGGGACACCTTCCACTGTTCCAGATAGCTCCAAGCTCCATCCAGCTTAGCCTTGGACATTTCCAGGCATGGGACAACCACAGCTGCTGTCAGCAGGCTATGCCAGGCCCTCACCACCCTCACAAGGAAGAATTTCATCCTAGTGTCTAATCCAAACCTACCCTCTTTCACCTTAGAGTTATTTGCTATTGTGCTGTCACTCCATGCCCTCCCTTGCAAAAAGTCCTTATCCAGTTCTCATGGAGCACTTTTAGCCACTGGAAGGGGCTTTAAGTTCTCTCCAGAGCCTTCTCTTCCCCAGGCTGAACAACCCCAACCCTCTCAGCCCAGAGCAGAGACAGCCCTTTGATCATATGAGTGGTCTCCTCTGGCTTCATACCGACAGGAGAACATCCTTCTTGTGCACGGGCCCCAGAGCTGGATGGAGAATTCCAGGTGGGGTTTCAAAAAGGCAGAGCAGAGGGGAAGAACTGTTGAGCACTACATGGAAAACCTTGTAAAACAGGGCTCATTTTCTGTATCTGTGATGTCTTCCCTTGTTGATGAACCACAGTAAGACTTTATCCTTTTCTCAGAGCCTTTTTTCCCCTCCTCTAGCAGGATGAAAATCTGGGGAGGAGGAGTTTAAATAGAGAAAACACTACATAATTTAGAAGACAAGTACAGAAACACAAGTAGGAGATTTATGTAGAAACGCAAATAAGAGTCTCCATAAGAGCCAAGGTGAATGGCAGAAAAAGCCCTAGGCTGGTGAATCATCTTCCTGTTCTCAAAAATGGACACATTTGCAAAGCCCAACTGTCAATGCCTGGTTGGTGAGCAAAAAAGTCTGAATTCATCAAATCAAAGGACAAATTCTCTACCAATGGAAAACCACCATGCTGTTGACTTCAAGTCAATCTGTGCCAACTTGTGAATTTATCCCAAACTGGTAGCTCAGCTCTCTTTGGTAATGACCTTGAATAGATTCAGATTGGTGTGAAATAGATGGAAAATGGTCTGTAGCCTGTTATCAGCGCATTTCCCTACTCCCAGCCTTTAATCCCAGGAGAGTAGCAGAAGCGAAAAGGTTTCAAACTTCTTATGAAAATATTTTTCCACCATGCCTGTTCCCTAGCCCTGTCTGTTCTCCTTTCTCTCTGCATAAGCAGTTTTAGACTTTATTTAAGTGTTGCATTTCCAAGCGTTCACGACTCTGTACAAAGCTCGTCACACATCACTCATGCCTTATTTCACGGGTTGAGCTGGTAATTAGCATATTTCACAATTAGCCAGTGTATTTGCTTTGCTAATTTCATTCCATGATGAAGGTGCTAACTTGGCGTGAAGCTGTAATGTACTGGTTGATTTATTAAGCTTCCTCTGATGGATGAAAATCACATGCTGTGCCTTTACTGTCGGGGAAAGTTAACAACATCCATTTGTAAGAGATGGTATTTGAAAAGTGATGTTGGTGTGATTGAATGTGTGAATCTGTAATGAAGCCAAGTCAGATAGTTCCTTCCCCGTAAAATAGTATTCGACTTCTGTGGTGGCTCCTTCTTGAAACTGGGCTTTTCTGCCCAGATTCCTTCCCTGAACCATGCAAGTACCAAATACTCAGCAGGTATTTAGCACTCAGGTTTGTTTCCAGCTCCTGTTTTCCAACAGCTGTAGAGGAGTCAAGTGCCTAAACTCTCTAAGAGTCACAATCCCACGTTGAGTGCTGACAGGACAAAGCATTTGCTGTTCCTCTCTAAAGGAAGCTGCACATTAAATGAATAATTGACCAATCAGTCAATTTATCTGTCAGACCACAGGTTTTTGAAAGAGAACTTCCTGGTCCATGGCTTTTGGTTGTGAAAGCTGGTGCAGTTATGTCTCCATATTCTTCACCTTTCCAAAGAAAAAAATCATTTTATAGTTTTAACTATAATATTAAACTAATTTTGGTGAGTCAATTCTTCGTCCACTGATCCCATGAGTAGACAACATGAGAGAGGGCTGGCATAGGGAAAGCTTCTGTGTTTTCATGACTGGTGTGTGATGTGATGTAGGAATACATGTGATGCTGGGCAGTGATGATGGGAGGAGCAGCTGAAGCTTTTTTTTACTCTGCTAATTCTGCATTTTGCTTTTTTAGGATTCAAAGGATTTTTTTTTCTATTCCAACCTGCACAGTTAGCCAGCCTGTATGTAATAATTTTTTTTTTTGTCCATACTTTAAATATCCCTGATTTTAGCACATTCCAGAGAGGATCCACACTCACCTGAAGTGATGTTTCTTGTAGAAGGATCCCACCTCACTTCTCACTATTCTGTGACTTATGGTTGAGCTATATTAAGTCCATTCTCTTTTTAATTTCCCAGTACTTTCCTTGATTTTAACACCTCTAAAGATTATATGTTGCCTGGAGAAATGTTTTTGAGAGAGAAATTTGAAACTTCAGATGTCTGTACACCCAGACAGAGCAGATTAACTTCAATCTTTCTCTTAAGCCATCACATTTTATCTTATATCTGCATTTTCTCCGTGCATCAGATATGAACTATTGACAAATCATCATTAACCTGTCTTGTCAGCAGAGTTTAGGGTCTCAGAGAAATCAGATTGTTCTGTTTTAGAATTTGCGTGTGTTTCACTACAATGGGAAAGCAGATTGAAAAAGGAAAGAAAGGGTTGCTAAGGCAAAGATCACAAGAATTAAGCTACCCCAGAATGAGGATTAATTTAAGTGTTAAATAAAATTCTGCAGATAAAGTCAGCATGAACTGATGATCTTCATGTTTTGCTCTGATTTTTCTGCCTCTATTCTCTCTGTGCTGGGTTCATCTTTGCTTTGTGAAGCTACACACATGATATTGTAACAGTACTAATAAAACCAAAAACTTGGATTCAGGAAAAATTCAAGCAAAATCTAAGATCTGTGTATGCTTCTAAGGACGTCTGTACCTCCCCAACGAAGCATGTGCTTAACTGCTGTCACCTTCAGCAGCTTAAAGACAAACACAGATTCAGAACAGGTTGTTTTCCTGAATGACACATTTGCTCCTCCCTGAATTATATTAGCGGGTTTGGGATCCAGGGTGCTGCTCTCCTGCACAAGTGAAAGCAGTTCAGCTGGGACATATCCAATCTTTTCCAGTGAAAAGCCAGGGAAATATATTGTATCAGGAGCATTACTGTCCTTACTGATTCTGGAATGTCCTTCCACCAAAATGCTTTCCTGTGTCCCCTGCTTCCTCTCACCCCTCTCTCATCACCCCATCCTTACCCCTTCAAGCTCCTTTTATTCCCTGGCTCAAGCTGATTCTGTAACTCAGCAGAAGGCAGGAGCTGCTGTTTCACACAAATGTTGCCTCGGTTCACACTTCCAGCTGGGCTTAGAGACCACAGTCATTAATTATTGTTACTCATGTTGTTGTTTATGCTCCAAGACCTGCTTTTTCACCCCAAAAAGAGTTACAAGAAGCTTAAGAGATGCCATTTGGCCAAGCTTATATTGCCAAGGAGAGTGTGTGTCTCAGTATATTAAAGGTACCTTGACTGATTTTTTGCCTGATTTTTGCACTGCTGATTAGATTTAGCCGTCAAAAAAAACCTAACCCACCTACTAGATATGGAGTATTACAGAGAAAGAAGGAAATAATTTTCTCTAGCTTAGGGTAAATGCAACTTTTTAAAAATATATAACCAGAAGTTGCTTAATTAAATTAATCTGTCAAAGTGCTAACTATGTGCTGTTGTAATTATATAACAGTCATATGGACAGAAATATTTTATTTAAATATTTTTAGATTAAAGACAGCTCCAAATATCTTTCTGTAATTAGTAGGCAAGTAAGATATAGCCCTCCTGCATTTTATGTGAAAAATAAAGACTGTTTATGTTCTTAACCTATGTAATTTATTACAACTCATTTTGTTTTCACAATTTCAAATCACATCTCCTAAAGGAACTGACCTACACTGAAGGAGCCAACAGGCAAGAATCAAAATTAATGGATTGTCAGGCCTGAAGAGCATCATTACCCTTCTTAAATCTTTTTAATCCAGTAGCTGGAACTGGATTACAGAAAAGATGCTTCTGCAGTAGAAGTCCCCTGCACTGGCAAGACCAATGATTTCTATAAGATGTTGACATCTTTTGCTGAAGAAACGAAGCCCAAGCTACTGAAGGGAGGCTGACTCCAAACTGCTCTGTGTGATCAGGTGGGGAATGTGCTGGATCTCTCACTGAGACTGAAAATGACTGGGAGAAAACCCTGGATTACTCCATAGCCAATACTTTTGTTAGAAGAAGGACTTCACAGCTATTCTCATCATTCCAGCACCAAGTAAAAGTGCTTTTGTGCTTCTCCTACACAAAATACAGTACTTGAAAATGCATCAGAGAATTTGGCGGAGGGGGCGGGGGAGGGAAGTATGGAATTTCTGAGACCTCAGAAGTTTAATAATGATCCCAGTTGCAGGTTTGTTAATGATCTCAACACTTGAAGCTGACCCTTGATGTTTCCAGTCAGCAGGAAGCAAGGCTTGTAATAAAAGGTGATAGTGGCAATGCGTCACACAACTTATAGGGAAGTGGATAAAGGCAGGGAGATGGATCAGTTACATCGGCAGGGATGCCTGCTGGATGGAAATTTCAATGCATGTTCCTTCAAGTCTGACAAAGCAGTGTGCATAAACTCAGGTGGTGAAGGCCTGGCCTCTGTCTCCTACCCTTCTTTTCCATCATTTATCTAGTACCCAAGTGTTTAGTTTCATCATTCCAGTATTAGTCTCTAGGTGCCTTAGGGCTGCATCATTTTAGAGGCAGGGATGGGGTGGGAAAGACTGCACAATAGAAGTGAGACATCATGACAAGACAGATATGTTTTATTTAAGGTCCCTTCCAACCCAAATCACCCTATATGTGTTTCTAGACAGTGAGTCTCCTGTAAGACAGCTGAATCTATAAGTCTGCTGGGGTAGAAGTAAAGGAGTTTGGTCATTCAGGCTGACAGCCGGGGAAAGGTGCAGACCAAAGCTGAGTGCTGCGTCTGAAGATATAATAATAAATAATAATATATACAAAAATAATTATAATAATATAATAATATATGCCACCAATAATAACATCCTGTTGTGAAACCCAGTATGAAGTTTGGACTTTATGATCTTGGAAGCCTTTTTTGACCTGAATTATTTTGATTTTAGGTTTTATGGTCCCATGACTAAATGTTGGGGGATGGGAGGAGAAGAGATAGAGCAGTGGTGAGCAGGCAGAAAAAAGCAGGACAATACTCTGGCTTGAAACCTTTCCTTTTTCTGCAGTATCTAAGTCCTGAGTGAAGGATTTACTGGCAGTTTCTGGGAGAAAAGCATGAAACTGTCACAATCCTGTTTGTGAGGAGGCAAAAGAGTGGCATAGAGGACAGCAAGGTGTAGAACCTGCAATGAAGCAGGATTTGTGCTTTTGTGCATTCTGCAAGCTTGTCTTTCATGAAGGAAGCATCTTTCAACAGCAGACACGGAGAGAAAACACCAGGGGAAGGTGATGAAACTTCTGCTGTCTCTGACTTCAGTTTATCGACTGCAAATTGCATGAAGTCCAAAAGCGAGAAGTGCAAGGTTCTGCTTTTGCGTCACAACAACCCCTGAAGAGTTACAGGCTCGGCCAGAGTGGCTGGAAATCTGGAAAAGGACTTGGGGATCCTGGTGACAGTGGCTGAACATGACCCAGGTGTGCTTGGGTGGCCAAGGAGGCCAATGGCACCTGGGCTGTAGCAGCAATGGGGCGGCAGCAGGGCCAGGGCCAGTGATGGTTCCCCTGGGCATGGCTGAGGCCACAGTTCAAATCCTGGGTTCAGTTTTGGGCACCTCATGACAAGAAAGACATTGAGGGGCTGGAGCATGTCCAGGGAAGGGAATGGAGCTGGGGAAGGGTCTGGAGCACAAATCTGAGGAGGAGAATCTGAGGGAGCTGGAGGGGCTCAGCTGTGAGAAACAAAGGGGGATCCTCTTGCTCTTTGCAATTCCCTGACAGGAGGGAGCAGCCAGGTGGGGGTCGGGCTCTGCTCCCAAGGAACAGGAGAGAGGACAAGAACGAATGGCCCCAAATTGTCCCAGGGATATTTAGGCTGGATATTGGAAACAATTTCTTCATTGAAAGGGTAGTTAAACATTGGAACTGGCTGCCAAGGGAAGTGTCGGTGTCATCATTTCTGGAAATGTTTAAAAAACACGTAGATGTGGCACTCGATGACCTTAGAGGTCTTTTCAGACTCTGACCGTTTTATGTTTCCAAACAAACCGGAATTGTTCCGTGTCCCGTAAACTCCCCCGATGCCACTAGATGGTGCTTTCAGCCGCTGCTAAAACCCACAGAGCCCGCAGACACGGGTTTTATCATCACACAGGAACTCCAGGGGTTTTTACAGAACAGAAAACTTATCCCGCATGAGGACAGACAGCCAGAAACGCAGATATATCCATTAATTTTTGTTTTTTTAAAGGCTCTGCACTGGATTCTTTCAGCAATATTGGTACACGTGTGATCCCGGAGCAAAAGGCGCTCCCCGCTACCCGACAGCTGCTGGCAGCGAGGGACAATCTGGTGTGTCACAGCAGCGCCTTTTGGCGGTGCCACTGGCCGGGCTCCACGAGGGCTGCCCGGGCTGGAAGGCTCGGATTAGCCCTGGAAAGGTTACATGTGTGCAGATTGCCCTGGAAGCGCCGGCCCTGGTGTTTTTCCAGGCTGCCAGACCGTCTGGCTCCCGGCTCGGACAGCAGGCAGGGGATGCAGGGGCTCGGGCGGCCTGGTGACAGGGCCGGGCCCTGAGGCCTGCAGCTCTGGGGACCCAGAGTGTCACAAACCACATCTCCCGAGCAGCACAGCCATCCCCGGGGATGCAGGTGCATCAGGAAAAGCTCTTTCTTCTAGAGCTGGAAAACAATCTGTAAAAACATGACTGGTTTCTCCTCAGCTCTCACTTCTTCTCTTAGATTGTGTGTCCTGGCCTGGCTGATGCTGCTTCTCTCCAGTCTCACTGGGCTGGACAGAAGATAAAATTGCGAAGTTTAGATCAAGGGCTGGTGTTTCCTACAGTCTCACTGGGCTGGACAGAAGACAAAATTGCGAAGTTTAGATCAAGGGCTGGTGTTTCCTACAGTGTGGGCCCGTCAGTTTTTATTTCCATGGGCAATTCTGAAGAAAATATGGCACTTTTCTCGAGACTCATCCCTCTGCAGAGAAGTCTGGACTTGTTCCACACTGGGGAAAGTTTAATAAACCTGGGTATTTCACTGCTGCTTGTAAAACAGGGGAAGCAGATATTGTAGTCAGAATGGCTGGAACTGTCAGCTTAATCTGGTTAATGTCTCCTGGAGGGAATAAGGAGCTTCTGCTGTAATGGAATGGGGCTGCACTGGCTACACTGATGTAAGAACAGCTGCTTAAAGGCTTCACCTTTCTCAGCTGACACTGTCTAGTATCAGATACCTCTGCTAAACACAGGTAGATTCTGTTAAATAATACACAGCATTGCACTGGAAGTTGTGTCTGCCCCATGCCTGGAAGTGTCCAAGGCGAGGTTGGACATTGGGGCTTGGAGCATCCTGGTCTAGTGAAAAGTATCCCTGCCTCTGGCAGGGAGCTTGGAAATAGATGATGTTTAATGTCCCTTCCAACCCAAACCATTCTCAGTTTCTGTGATTTTGAGATTCAATGATTCTACGTGAATGTATTACACATTGGCTAATTAAGTTACTGTATTTTGAAGATAATTTTCATTTCCTGTCTCAGAAGTAAATTTAAAAAATACCCCTCTTGATGTTCAGAACAGTATACCAGTGTCTTTTTTATTTCAGAGGAAACAACTTCTCTTATTGAAGCAGTTGAGTTATTACAGTGATACACTGCTCTCTATTTCACATCATTTTTCTCCTTTCATAAAACCTTCCCAGAAAAACTATGGAGAAAAATAACATTTCTATAAGAAGGTCACAAACAATCAGAAAGAACTGCTATTTAACGGATGTCCTGAGCACAATCCCAACAAATTAAAACCTTTACTGTTGACTTTGGAATTTTATAGATTCATAAGGAGGTGGTGACAATTCCTGACATTGTTTGTGAATACAGCAATAACATCTCAATATCAATATACCGCTGTATTATCCTAAACCCCCCCTGAAGTTGCATGAGAATAGGTATTCCATAGAGACAACCTGATTTAAAGACAGCAAGATGAACTATTAGAGATGTTCATCCTTCTGTGTTAAATACATGGGCAGTGCTCTGCTGTGATTTGTCTGGCTTTGTCGTGCACTCTTTATTCATTGTTATTCCTTCCTCAGCTGAAGAGAAAATAAATTCCATAAAGGAACATGGAACAGTCATTTATTATTTATTTATTTTATAACTGGGTTATAGACCTCACAATATATTCAAACCAACTTGCTAGGACAGCAACAAAGGAAGCATGAAGGAGATAGATATTTTCTCATGTTAGACTTTTCTACAACAGAAGAAACATTTACATGGTAAAGACAAAGCGACCATTTACATTCCAAATTCAAATAACAGTAATAATATTTTCTGGCTCCAGATTTATGTTTCCATCTGGCTGAAGTGACTTGGCAACCAAAAGCATAAGCTTTGTTTCAATTCTTGGTATCAACAAGTACCCTTAAGGCATATTAGGGAGGTATGACAAAAATCTAGTGAATGCCAAAAGCAGTGAAGCTTAGTTATTGGCTTGCCAGCATGAGAGAAATATAATCTGCATTTTGTAAGTATGAATATAGAACAAGCCCTGGCATTGCAAGCTACTGTCAGTCAGGAGGAACTTCCTACTTCTTTTCAGAATATATTTTATTTTATGCCAATTTATTTTTGCAGCGTGATTTACTGAAGAGAGGATTAAGCACAATGGTGAGGCATAAAACAACGTGTGTGTAGGCTTTGAATAGAAATTTTCTTATTCCACACCACTGCACTTAGCCCAGCATTCCCTGAGTAATGGGTAACTAAGACTAAGTTTATCTCAGAGCCTTCTTGGGTATTAATTTTGTTGTCCTAAAAGTGACTTAAGAGAATTTAAAAGCCTCATGTAATTACAAGACCTTCATCTAGGGTTTCTGTGTATCAGAGGCCTTGGAGACAGAAATCTTCACTGGTGCTGTTGGCAGAATATGAATCAAAATGGGATTCAAATAAGAAATGGAACCCATTACTGTGAAGTGGGCAATAATGAATACGGCACTATGCTCTGGGATGACCCTGCTTGAGCAGGGAGGTTGGATCAGACAAACCCACCAGTGCTCTTCTCCAGCCTTATCCATTCTGTGATTTTGTGACTCCACACTGGATCTTCTCCCTTTGTTCATGTCTGTTATTTCGGCTGTTCAGTTCAATTCTGCTTCCACAACTTTCTACACCAAGTGTTCAGTGTTAAATAGCTGTGCCCTGGTTTCCAGTGGCTCTGGGAGCAGGCAAGAGGGTGAACCAAGGCTGGAAGATATCAGTGGGTAGATGGAATTTCAAATATGGGCATTGAAACAAATCTTCTGAGACCTTTTTAAGAGAAACCCATCAGCTGTCTGAGCTGTCGTCCTGTGGCTGCTGAGCAGTGCTGGACATCACCTAATCTGCCCTGGATTTGTGCTGGCTGAGCACTGCTGGTTAATATGGGTCTTCTGAAAACTAATGAACCAGTGGAAGCTGCTGAAACTACCACTGCCAAATCCTCCAGGAACCTGGCTACATATCCATGTTCTGATCCCATGATGTGAAGGCTGGACACATGGATGCTTTTGCATGTGACATACTTCGCCTTGGACCTTAGCCTTCTCCATTTAAAAGAGTCCGACATGAAATAGTTCAAGCTGATTTTTGTTTGATTTTTGTTTTGGTTTTGGGGTTTTGGGGTTTTTTTTGAGGGGGAAGGCTTTTTTTGTTTTGATTTTTTGTTTGTTTGCTTTTAACTTTAACTTTCTCTGAGTTAAAGGACTGATCTTCTGTAGAAGGCCTCCCTTGTCTCCTGTTATTCTACATAAACTTTCCATGTCTTTCAGCTGAAGGCACAATGGGAAAAGCTTAACATAACCATCTTTCCCCTTTGACCAAATTTTTATTTTTGTCAAGAGTCACCCCAGAGGACAGTGATGGGGCTCAAATCACTTATTGCATCAGGAGCCTGAGCTATGTTTGCTGCCATTTCCAGGCTGCAGCCCTGAATTCAATGAAATTTTTATCTATTATTTTCTTTTTATGTAATTTATCAAATCCCCGTGAATAACAGACCAACTGCAGTAGACTTTCAAGTTCATCAGGTCCAAGCAGGTTTTCAGCCTCCTGAACTGTTTGGAGGTAGATATTATGGAGAAAAAACAGAATTTGAACTCTGAAACAAATGTCTTTCTCTTTCTGCTGCCTTACAGTAGAACAAGTGTCTAGATATATTTCTGTGTCCCTCTCAGCAGTGCCATCATCTTTTCCATGCCTTCTCCTGCCCTGAGCCCAGTTTCCCTGGGCTGTTCTAGGCTTTGCCTACAACCCTTATCCCTATTCCATTGTCCTAAGGCAGATCCTTTCCCAGTTTTCCCTAGAGTGATGGAAGCTCAGGAGTCCCAGAGAGTCAATCCTGGCTGAATATCTTCAGCCAGGGCTTCAGCCTGTGGGCTACACCACAAGAAGTGTGGCCAGAGGGTCAAGGGAGGGGATGTTCCCCCTCTACTCCACCCTTTTGAGAGCCACACCTTCACTACTGCACCCAGATCTGGGTTCCCTGGTCCAGGAAAGACATGGATCTGTTGGAGTGGGTCCAGAGGTCCTTTACCTATAAGAGAAGCAGAGAGAGTCTGAGTGTTCTATGGCCCCACTGCAACTTCAGAGTGTGATCAGCTGTCAGGGGGAAGCCAAGGAAAAGAAAGGAAGGGGAAAAGGCAGTTTTGTCCATGAAATAACTTCCTGAAATCACTCACTGCTCTTCAAATTTCATCGTAACTTCTTGGTCTCACTTCTAAGCCCCTCTTCACATCCCTGAAACTTCCTGCAAACCCACATCTTCATTCAGAACCCCACTGATCCTTCTTGTCACCCATCATCACATCGATCTCCATAAAAACCTTCACGCTTCTGTCACAGCCGCAAAATGTGATTTTTTGCCTACGACATGTCAAATCAGCTGCGTACAAGGCATAGGAAAAAGATTTAAGATGCCACAACAGCCTTAGAGAAATCACTAACAGTTGCAAACACGGGATTTCAAGTGAGTACAAGTGCTCCTGAACATCTGTATTTGTATGTGTGCATGCACAGTGGGGTGCATCCTACAGCCTACGTGGTAAAGACTGATACTGCTTCAAGACTTGTCTTACCTTCCTAATTAAGAATTGAGTAGTAAAAGAACTAAATTACGATGGTTGCTGCACCTGTTTGACTTTTTTCTTTATAACAAAACCCAGATCAGTGCATGTGGGTTCATTGAAAAAGGGACTGGTCTCAGTTTGGAAGAAAATATGTTTGGTAAAATCAGAATTTTCTCATTCCCTTTATTTACAGTCTTCCAGATGTGTTTTCTATAGCTGGACAGAGAAGTACAGGAAACAAAATCAGATCTGCTCCAGGAAATATTTCTTTCACACTGATATTGCAGCCAGTCTACAGGAGCTCTTTTCTGAACACTGACTGAACTAAAAGTGAGAGAAAATTTAAATTGATGTACATAAACTTTATTAACCATCCAGTTAGGATGAGATTAATTGCAACCAGGAGCTCTCTCTCCCTGAATGTGAAAAGAGTCTAGATGAAGAACTTAAAAGAGCTTTACAGTCCATGTCCAAAGTAGAGGAAATGGATCCTGCCTTAAGTGACTCTCCAGCTGTTCAATTCTCAACCTCTATACCAGGCATATACCCTTAAAAATATGCTCAAAAATATGAGTTTAAATTTAGCTACAGCATAGGTATGTTAAAATGAGAGAACAATGGCAAGGAGAAAGAAATATCACCAAAGTCATAGGATACAAGGACTTTTGTTGACTATTTTATCTTAAATTTAATCATGATGAAACTGCTGATATTCTGGTTTTATTACAGAAAAATGTATTGCTTTTTTTTTTAGAGGCTCAGGTGTTCTAGAAGGGTTTAACATGAAGAACCATTCATCCAGACTTCATTGTGCTGAAGAAATATTTGAGTTCCAGTAGCTGTCAAAAACTCCCTCTCTCTTGTTCTGCCTCTTCCTCTATATATACATATATATTTATGTACACAGAGTAGTTTGTTGCTATATAGACTGATATAGGAAGAGTATAGTATGGCTACATGAAAGTAAAATGACATTAAAATAAAGCAGCCCTTCCAGAAAGGAGGAGATTTTGTTACAGATTAACCAAAATTTACAATTAAATGGGAAGCCCTGGTCAATGATCCATATTTCCCTCTCTTTCCTAACATCCACCCACTCTGCTAAGCACCTTGCTGATGTTAATTTATTCATCCTCACTCCAATACTGAATCCCTGAATTCATTTCACTTTGAACAAGCAACAAAGGGACAAGTTTCTACAGGAACACCAGGATGAAAACGAAATCAAGTGTCAAAAGCAGAAGTTGTTTGTGCTGGGGTTGAAAACATCAAACATTTGACCTTCCATGTAGGAAGAATAGAAACAGAGCCTTTTCCCTACATTTTTTTTCAATGTATTTTATCCACTGAAATGCCATGGAGAAGTGGAACACTGCCAACTGCATCCAGGAGCTTCTGTTGCTGATATTTATTACATTAATTACACTTTATTTCATTAAAATAGCACCCAGGATTCCCTGTGGAGTACAGTGTCTGTGTTACACACAAAGCATGTTCAGAGGATGATGACAAGGTCTGCTTCATTAAATGACAGGGCAAGGGAATGGCATTTTTGTGAGTCAAACCTGAACCTAGTCAGGAATTCCAACACTAACTCTCCTGTGATTCTGTGAAATGGACATTTACCTGCTTATTTGTAAAAATGTATGGTGTACTAAGTGAGTACTATGGTATACTCTGGGGAATTTTGTTGTTACAAGACAGAGACATCTACAGCTCTGAAATTACTTTAAGGTTACAAGAGGAGTTGGAAAACAGAATTTTAAAAGTATAACCACAGATTCTTTGTAATTTATATGTGCAAAATATCTTCTCAGGTAAACAAAATGTGTGTCAACACCCACTGGCTTTGTTTGAAACACAAATGGGTTTTTGTTATCTGTGGACCAAGATGTTATAATGGGCCAATCCCTTAAAACATCTCCTAGTTCTAATTATAGAAGGGAAGAGAATCACAGAATCATTAAGGCTGGAAAAAGTTCCAAGATCATGAAGTCCAACCTTTGAGTATCCCCATGAATCATATCACATCTGCTCATTTTCTGAACACTCCCAGGAATGGTGACTCCACCACTTCCCTGGACAGCCTGTTCCAATCCCTAACCACTCTTTCAGTGAAGAAATTCCCAGTATAAAAAATCATATAGGTCTGCAGCTGGAGAGGTTTAGCCAAACAGTTTTCTTATGTGATTAAGCAAGGAGAGACTCTATTTTCCTTGCATTACTTGGTAGAAACCAGGTTGATACTTAAAAATAGACACAATTTATGTTTTCCTCTCTCAAAGTCATTGGCTGGTCAAAGTTGAAAGCATGCTCAACACTGAGATGATCTAAATTCAATGACCAGAAAAACAAGAGATTTGGCATTTTTGTTATTTCCTTGAAGGTTTGAACACACTTATCCAGGTAGTGAAAGCTGTTGGTTTTGCCCGTAGAATAATAGGATGGTTTGGTAAGAAAAGGAACCTTTAAAAGTCATGTAATTTAGCCCCTAACATTATTGTTCTGGTTATCATATCTTAATTTCAACCATATTTCATTTCCTACATAAAATAACATCATAATAACTTGAAGAGTTTCAGATATCAAATATGTGTATGATATTTCTGTGTATATAGGAACAGGAAAAGAGTTATAATGTCTTACTAAATAAATCACTTTTTAAACAGAAATAAATCATTATTAAAGTTTTTTTAAAGCCTTATTAGAGTCAAGAATTCTAAGATTTGGGTCAGAGACTAATTTTACTCATTAACAAAATTCCTGCTCAATTCCACAATGAGTAGGAGGTTGGATTACATGACTCCAGAATTCTTTCTTTGTGTCAATACCTCCAGAGAACATTCATCCAAACAAGCAAGACGTCAGCCAGGATATCTGATGTTCCTTTTCCACCTCAGTGATTTAGTCACTGCTCCTAACTCATACTTGTCCCTGTGTTGTAGGAGCATCATGTTGCTAACACAGATGATGATATGTCCTTTTAAATTGGGTTTTTCTATAAGGAGTGGTACTGGTAGTTCTAGAATATACCAATTTAATGGAGGCTTTAACAATTTTTCCTTCTTCCTAGCAGCAAAATTAAAAAAAAAAAAATTAAAATCAAGTGTCTAAATCATGATGCTTGTTTATCCAGAAATTTCTCACATCAGGAAATTTTCTTGCCATGAGGGTGAATGGCCTTTTGCTACGTGTGGCATTACAGTGATTGCAGCCCAATTCCAAAAAAACCCCACCCAGGTTTGGGAAGGAACTATTCTGCACATTAAGGCAATGAAGAATGATGGTGAATCTGGAAGGAAAGAAGGACCCTAACAAAATGATCTTGAAAATGTGGTTTGAAGTGTTTGTGGGGGGTTTTTGCGAGGAGAGAGTGTTTTAAACTTTTGCGGTTACATTTTATAGGAAAATTAATGTTTGAACTAAAAGATTTGAAAATAAAAAGACAAAAACTCCCCCTTAAAATTTCAGTAAAGAGGAAACTGTAAACTCCATGTATGTGTATATACTTGAGTATATATACGTATATACACAGACATACTGATGGCTATATTTAATTTAAAGTTAGTAGGCTGATGTTCAATGAAATTTCTCATATAGATAAAAAGAACAGCTAATTATTTAAACTTCTGTCCTTTTGCTACAAGATTCAGAGGGAAGCACAAGAGAATAATTGATCTCTACTTAGAGACTCCACTTCAAGCAATTTGCTTGCACTGTAGCCCATTGAATTAAGCCCCGAAGGTGCTGTTCCTGCAGTTCTGGAAAAAAAAAAGGTGAAAATCCCTTTGGAAGCCTGCTAGCCCTCCTATTATGGTCAAAAGAGGAAATTGGTATTTCTAGATTTCAGTCCATCTTATCCTTCAGGAAATACTAAAATCTCCAGTAAGAATCAGGTCATGCCATCTTTTCTCCATTCCCTTCTAAAAGAAATCAAGCAGCTGTGATGCAGGAATTTACAGGAATGCCATAATAATACTTCAGATGTGAGTTCTGTTGCTGTTTTCTGCTCCACTTCGAATCATTTTATCCCACCCCTTTTATTTGTGATGACGTCAATGTTTTTGATGAAGTCTACAGTATCTACACAGATAAATCAAAGAATTGCAGAATGAGTAAGGATGGCATGAGATGCCCAGAGAAGATGTGGCTGCCCCTGGATCCCTGGAAGGGTTCAAGACCAGGTTGGATGGGACTTGGAGCAACCTGGGATAGTGGAAGGTGCCCCTGCCCATGGCACAAGTGATGGTCCAGATGAAGGGAACCTTTAAAGGTTCTTCCAACCCAAACTATTCTGTTATTCTCTTCTACAATAACATAGCCACTTGAATATAGGTGTCTTTATCTGCCAGCTAAATCCCATCCACTGCTTCAGTTCCACTGCTCCCAAAATTGTTGTTTAGTAGTGAAAGTGCTGCAAGCCAAAGTTGTCAGCTAGCAATATCACTCTCATTTCTGGGAGATGTTACAAAGGTGACAAAAACACCCTTCAGTTGTCAATATAGTGTTTCCCTGCCCAACCACTCAAGCTCCATGCCAAACACAAGCTACCAAAATCTTGTTGTGCTATTGCTTCATTCGGCATTAAAACTGCAATTGATAAATCTAATTTTTATATTTAGGATGTGTTTGCACAATAAGCATAGTAGGCTGGGATTATAATTAAGCACATTCAGTTTTGCAGGATCCAGGAGCTGTTGGTTAATGAAGCTCACTGTGATACTGTCAGTAACCAACATGATAATTGGTTAGAGTGAAAAGGCAATTTCAACAAATGCTCCTCATGCAGGTGGCTGAGAGAAATTGCTTTCACTCAATTATCTCTTCAATTATTTTGGATGAATGAGGCAGGATCATTTTGCTCATATTAAGCCCAATTCCACAATAAGTAAGTAAATATTTTGACACAGTGTTGAAACTTCTGCAAAAGCATCTATAATATTTATAAGCATTGGAGAGGTCACATATTGTATTATCATCATTTGGTGTATGCAGTGCCAAGTAAAGGAAATTAATGGTTGCAGTAGCCAATATCACTGGAGTAATATTTTAATACTGTGAGTAGTCAGTAGTTTTCTGGAATATTGTCAGAGATTTTATGGTTTATAAATAACCATGTCTGGTATCATCTCTAAGAATGGAACACTAAGAAATAGGAAACATTTGCCTTCGTTGTGGGGTAAACTGTATGTTATCATACACTGTGTTGGAAAACCTATATCCATCAATTTCGGAGTAGAATTTGATCATTTACATCAGAGACCAGACTATATTAAAAAATGTAAGAAAATATTAAATATCTGAAGACTCTGATATGGTTAAGGTCCAAACACTGACATCTTCCCTTCACCTCCCTGTTCATCCTGAAGGAAGCACAGGAGATTTCCACCACTCTGCTGGCTGCCCAAAAAGCCAAATGTAACATTTGACTGGAGCATTTCAAAATGAACATCCACAGTCAAAAATTATTGCCAAGATTTAGGTCATCCCTTCCTGCATTTGCATTTGTTTTGTTATTAATCTTTCAATAAAATCACACTCTTTGATGCATTAATTATATGCCTTTGTCAGAGGGTTTATGGAAGATCTCCAGGTGATTCAACTTGCAACACTTCAAGGAATTCAATTTTTCTTTTTTCCTTTTCAGAGATGAGTCTACCACCTGTGCTCATCTAGCCACTTGCTGGATGTCTTCTACCTCACACAGGTATAAAATTCAAATTTATACCCTCAGACAGCTTAGACTTCCTTAGAGGAGACCCAACATGTGGCCACAAGAAACACTTGTAGCAGACATGGAAAATTTCAAGTTCTGCTGGTAAACAACTCCCCCAGGCTGGCACCAGGAACCACAACCTGCTGATATTCAAAAGCCATCTGGGAACTGGCTTTGGATAGTCCTGCTTGATCAGGGAGGGTGGACAAAGTGACCTCCAGAGGCCCTTTCCAACCTTAGCTGTTCTAAGAGTCTGTGTCTTCCAGACCACCAAACTACACAGCTGCTGATTTTCCTTATATTCATGTATAATATTTATTATATTATAACACGTGTTGAATTATAAAACAGTTCCTAAAGTTGATCTCAAAAAGGGGAACCAAAGAGGGAGCAATATGACAATGAACTGACCCTCATGGAGTCTGGAATTTGTGAGATATCCCAGTTGAGAATCCAGGCTCTCACAGAAAGTACAAGCAGGGAAATTAAATGAAATGAAAGGAAAGGAAAGGAAAGGAGAAAGGAAAGGAAAGGGAAAAGGAAAAGGGAAAAGGAAAAGGGAAAGGGTAAAGGGAAAAGGAAAAGGAAAAGGAAAAGGAAAAGGAAAAGGAAAAGGAAAAGGAAAAGGATACACAACAAAAAGTTCTCAGAAACAGAGGCTCCAGTTTGGATAAAAATTAAGTCTTTTTTTATCTCACAGAGACACAAGAAGGCACAGGACATCACCACTTCAAAGAGCCAATGAATGTTTTTAATTTCATTTTTTCACCTGAACCAGAGGAAATATGTTGATGAATTTGGTTCTTTCAGACCATGTTTCTTTCCCCAGACTGTTCCCACTTTTTCAGCTGATAAATGGCTGTTACAATTTCTTGTGCTTATCAATGGTATCTCAGGATACCTCTGGGTTCTGGGAACCTCAGCTGTTCTTTAAGGAGGCCAGATGCAGTTTTTAGGGATGTTTGTAGTATCAAAGTTTAGTTTCCAGGCTCACAGCTGCCAGGCTAGCCTTTTGAGCAGATGTTTTCTTCTGCTCAGTAATTTTCCCTTTCTAACCAGGCCACCTTTAAGGCTGCTTACACTGAAGCCTCTGCAGAGAAGATCCAGTCTGACTATCCCACCTGCTTCCCTTTTCCAGTTGGAAATTCAGTCCCTCCTGAAAGGATGCTGTTCTCTTAGCATAAATATCCACCTCCTCCAGTGTGAGCACCTCTATTTCTGCCTAGCAAAAGGAAGACTTTCTGAAAAAAAATCTGAGATATAACTCCAGTATAAGCAGGATTTAAGCTGGCTATACTACATATGTATGCACAGTGCTGTGGAACTGAAAGAGAAGAATTTGAAGGCAGAGGTTGTAAATCATCATTGATCCTTTTCATCAGAGAATAAATAGTAGTGATGATGATGAAAAATGCAAAAAATCTGGAGGAAAAAAAAGAAAAAAAAAACAAAAAAACAAAAGGAGAAGAACTGCAGAAATTAAGGACTGAAACTACTGTTAGCCACTGAACAAAATATCAAGAATGGTAAAAAACTCTCAAACCACATTGTTTAAAACTCAATGAAACCAATCTGCTTTCTGAGTGGTCTGAGGAATTCCAGCATTCCTTGAGTTTTCAAGACCATTAGCTTGAAAATATTTTTCTTCAATACATATTGCACATGCATACAAGGCTCAATTTGCTCTTAGGTGCTCGTGTAACAAAAGCAAGATCCTTGCAAAAAGTCTTGGAAAAATCTGTGCATAAAACAAGTTTCTAAGGTAAATTTTATTTTATCCCGTTAAATGTTTTACCTCTGCCGTGAGCTGCCTTGAAGCACTGTCCTCATGGTGCACAAGGGAAATCTTATCTGATATTTATGACCAATTTTGAATTATCCACAGTGAACCTGACTGCTTCCCCCACATTCCCAAAGATTATAAACCATGGATCTGCTGCTTCATATTACTTGACTAAATGGTTAAGGGAATCGGTTTCCCTTATAGCATGTGAAAATGAGCTTTTTAGCAGCCGATTGTGAATTTTCTGGTTTTTTCTGAGATTGTCTGTGCTTATGGGTGACAAAAAGAAAAGAAAGGATATGCAGGAACTGCAAGAAGTCAGAAACAAGGACTTGTGGGACTGCAGCAGATCGATTTATAGTGCTTACAGATTGCATGCCCAGATAATTTCAAAGCACATGGTATGAAGGGGTCAGATCAGCCTCGTGCCAACATTTTTTGCAGCATCAGGCAAGACTGTCACTTAAGACCCAGCCAAGAGATTTACAATGTAAAATGGTTAGTGCATATGGGCATGAGATTGCCTAAAGTCCCCAGCTGCCAGTGTAGACAAAGCCTTAATTAGCCAATAATGCTGGAAATTTGTGCTTCTGTGGAAGTTTTCTTTTTTCAATAAGCAGTTCCCCAAATAGTACTGAATTGAAAACAACAACCAGTTTGACAAGGAACCAAGGAATGTGGATTTAGGTCAGTATATATTAACTAAAAGTTCAATCAGCTACCTAAAGCTAAAAGTTTATCATTGTATCTCATGAGACATTTGGTACACTAAGTGACCAAGAACATGGTTTTTTTTTCAAAGATTAGATATCTGTGTTTGGGGATCTAATTCCTTAGAAAGAAACCTGATTATGTGGCCAGTTTTGTAGATCCAGTGAAACACAGTTTCCATGAGGGATATAAGAAACTGTAAGCACTTGTTCTGCAGGCAAGAACTGTCTGTCCACACACCTGGGCTAAGAAATTCAACAGGTTCTAGGGATTTAGACTCAGTTCTCAGTAGGTATCAAAAATAGCAGCTTCTTTTTCAACTTTAGGTAAAGCCACTAAATGAGACAAAATCCCTTCAGTGGTTTCTTTTATAGTTGGAATTAACAGTATTTTTTAGCCCTTATTTTCTTGATGTATGAAATGATGCTGCTGCAAGAATGTTAAACCTTAGGCAGAGAAGTGCATTTTATTTTGTAGTTTTAAATATGCAAGATAGTACAAACATAAGTTTGTTTGTTTGTTTATTTGTTTGTTTGTTTGTTTGTTTGTTTTCATCAAGTACTCCCTAACTTGTCTCAGATTCTTGACATTCTTTTGCATGTAGGGAAAAGAAGAGCAGAAATATAACAACATTGTTTCCAAAAATAGAAGAATTCTGAATTACTTGCTGTGCTGGAACAGAGTCAAAATGTATAAGATACATAAAGGCATGCAAGACCAATCAGCTTAATGCTGATAAAAATCATTGAGATGTGTCCAAGATGGTCTTCTGAAATGCTTTCTCTGTCTCATTTTTATGCTGCTCTCTTTAATTCTGGAGAGGTCTCAATGGTTTCAGAAATTTTCCTTGACAAAAATGAGAAAACTCTCATAATATGTATCATCTGTACTTTTCATATGGCTAAAAATCATTAGCTGCAAGTGGACACACCTCATGATCATCTTCAATCCAGGACTGGTGATACTCAAACCTTCATGTTTAATGGACCAACAACACCCAGGACAATAATGAGAATCAATCCCAGGTATTGTTTGAACTACAAAAATGTCTTGCATTGGGAGAAAAAACCTTTTTCTGTGCCAAACCTTTTTGAATCTTCTGTGTGCTGCTAAGTACCTAAACTTGATTTCAGAACTTGGTGAATTATGCTATAGTTAAGCTCTCCCTACAGAAGATGAGGCATGGAAATGAGTGAGAACGGCATTTCTCTTCCAGTCCCAACACTTTATGGAAGTTAGAATTCAGCTGTCTGAAAATTAGATATGTACCAGATATTAGGTTTTCTCCTCATGTTACAGCTGCAGTACCAGAGAAAAAGATTCCTTGTCTTCTTTGGAACTGATATGAAGAAAAGATTTTGTTCTATTTTACATCACTTCAAAATTTCAAAGGGTAATTAATGAACTATATTTACACACTTTTCCCCAAAAGAACCTCTGCAGAAACTGTCCTCATGTTTGCAACAATGGACTAAGCAATAAGTGAAGAGTTGATAGGAATTTTTGTGGATATTTGATGATTTGTGTAGCAGCATTGAGCTGGTGAATCCATTACAGGTCCAGGGAAGGGGATTTGTCTTCCTGTTTGCTTTAAAAAACAAATGTTTTATTACCAAATGTGTTCCTATTCAGTGCATAAAGAACTACCTGACATGCCAACAGAGATGAGATGTACTGTTATGGCTTTTTAAATCCAGAAGTATGTGAGTTTATATCTCTTTAAGGAATAAAAGTGGTAAGTGGTAAATTATGTGTCTGGGAGCACAACTGCTTCCCACTGCCCAAAAGTGATGGTTTTTGTGGACTCACATCACTGGTACAAAAGTAGAGCCAAACTGTTACAAAAGCAGTGCCAAATGAGCCAATTTAAGTGGAGCAGGTGCAGATATTTTGCCAGTTATCTTGTCAGAACAGAACTTTGTGAAATAGAACCACACGTATGTCTAAAAACACTGGTACTGGTTCCTGTAAGTGCAGCACACATAGAAAAACACTTGCTTTAAAAGTGCTACACTATTGACATACAGGAGGTTAGTTGTTGTGCTACAATGCAAATTATCTGTATTAAAAATCCATTTCCAAATCTATAAAAACTGTGTGTGCTTTACTCTATAGTTATGCTATAACCATATTATAATCTCCCAGTTGGTCTTCCTTTTCTGTTAATTCTTGCTGCCTATTGACTAGAAATATGTCCCCTTCAAATCTCCTTGGCAATCTAATTCCTTACTGAAGTAGCTATACACTTAAAATATTTTTTTCTCAATCTTATTTGTCTTGACACCACTTAAGAGAACTCAAGAAAGTTACTTTCAGCTTTTAATCACCACTGAATTCTCAGAGAATCTGCAATGTCTTGTTTTCCAGGTTTCTGAACACGTAAAGAAAATTCGAGATATCTTGCCTAACTGCAGGTTTCTAAACTTCAGGAAGATGATCCTGTGTAACCTTTTCATTTTCCCTGGACAAAAATGCACAGAATGCACAAAATGCACAGAATGTTTCATCCTAATTTTCAGACATCTGTGAAGAAGCGGTGTAGAGCCCTCTTGCAGTTGTCCATCTCTCTTCATCTACTATGTGGGGAGCCTACAGAACCTGTTAATTTGCACTTTTAATGTGAGAAGATTAAGTTGGGTCAGATCAATTCTACCCTCTGCTGAACTTGGAAGTACTGTATGCTTGGATTTCAATGGAGTAATTATGAATCAGATGAAAACCAGAACAAAGAAATGTGATCCGATGTCTGCAAAAATTTCTTTCTATATTTATATACATATTATATCCTCTTTTAATTCTGAAGGAGTCAAATTAAGGAATTTTTGCACCATACAGACGAATGTTGCACAGGAGCACACTCCTAAATTTACTCAGGTAGAAATTCAAGGACTTGAAGAACAGGAAAAAAAAGGAAGCCTGGCATTTAAGCAAACTGACATCTGTTTCATTAACAGACAACCTGGATAACTTGGGTTTGTGTGTAAGAGGTTTTCTTTTGTCATAACTCTTCAGACTGGAGGAACTGTTTAATCAGCTTCAGCAGAACATAATCCCTTAGCTTGATACTTTTCCCTCACAGCACTTAGCAATGCAAACAGTGTTATGAATACCTGGAAGCATTGCAGCAGGTTCACAATAGCAACCTGCCTTAGTCTGCCCATGTGAAATTGTTCCTGAAAACAAACAACAAAAACAAAAAAAGAAACTACCAAGAGAAAATGGCTGTCATTTGGGAAACTCATATTAATTGCCTACAGTCACAGTCAATGTGAACCTACTCAGCAAGGAATATTTAACATTATGATTTGAGCAGTCCCCAGAAAATCAGCTTCTCTGTTTTAAGTCAGCTGCACACTTTAACAACTGGCAGAAGAGGATTTACACTAAGGCAGTTGCTCCATTGATCTGGAAATGACAAGATTTAGGACGTGCATTTACATAGAACAGAGGTGGGGACAGCTTGAAAAGTTATCAGAGTATGGAAATTTTCAAGAACGTAAACCTGAGGTTTCCATCATGGACCATATGTGTGCCCCCAACAGGCACTGCCAAATAGGTTACCCTGGGTAACTAAAGCTGTTTCAGACTGGCAGTAAGAAAGTCAAAAAAATGAAAAGTGGAAAATGCTGAGAAGAAATGCAGGAGTTATTCAAGCAGATAAAGTTAAAAAAAAAATAAAACAACAAACAGAAGCAGAAGATCTCATCGTTTTTGAACATCTCTAGACTGACTGCAAGAGAATCAAGTGAATCAATCTCTCCTCAAGATATCTGGGGGAAAGAGATTTGGGCAGAATGACCCAAATTCTTCATATCAGTCTCTGTGATCTCTGTGATTGTCATGGTGCTTTAGTTTCCTCCGGAAACCAATATATGACCGATATATCACCAATGTGTTTCTGTTGTTACTGAATCTTTCCCTTATCAGTGTAGGGAATTACTTTCTTCCACAATATTAATGCTGATGAAGATCTCATCTTCCTTCCTCATAAGCTTCACATAATACATAAACCATGTGATGGCACCTTTATTTCTCCACATCTCTTTGTCCCACCTCAACTTACAACACCTTTCCCTTGTGTATTTTTTCCTGTAGAGCTGCATACCTGCAAGAATCAGAGGTATTGTGGTAATCAATGCAGAATCAATGGCAATTCCTGAGATTTTGCTGGCTATTTAAGAAATCAGTCATCTGGAAGAGTTGTAACACCAAGTGAGTTCCCCTTGACAGATCAAATCTCATGGAGATTTATCTTACTGAAACTATGAACTATGTCTGAGAAGACCCTCTGCTTTCTAAAAGAATTCACTGTTACATTGCAGCTGAATGGCACGAGGTTGTACAACTACTTAAGTGCAGAAAGTTTCAAGAATCTCAAAAGAAAATAAGACATTTATCAGTGCTGGCAGGACTGGCATGGATATGGTATGATCAGTGATTAGAAAAATGGTGAAAATGTTTCATTCCACATGTAAAGAACTATAAAAATTGTTGACGTGACTATTTAATATGAATATGATTTTTCTTTGTTTTTCTGTTTACAAATTCTTTCATAATCTTATTGAAAGTTTTAACTAATTCCTCAGGAAAAATTTTTATAAAAAGGAGTTTCATCTGGTTTTAACAAGAAAAAATAAAACTAAAAACAAACAAACAAAATCTCTCCAAACCTAAGTAGAAGGAAAAAAAATTATTTGAAAGTCAAAATTTTGAGAGTTCAGAAGAAATTATGGTCTTTTACTTCAGTGATTTTTAAGGCAGACATCTGTGTCCAAGAGCTCTGCCATCAACGTAACAGTGCAAGCATTTCCAAAAGCAATGGAACTAGTCTTTAATTGTCCAAGTGGGTTAAATCCTGCTCCAATGATGTCTTTTTCAGTCTAATCACTACAGGACACCTATATGATTATCTTAACCACACGCCAGGCTTTAACATATGAAAACTTTGTTGAAAAATTATCTCACCATTCATACCTAAATGTGGTTATGTTATCCTTTGATATAAAAAAGAAAAATACCATCTGTTTTGCATAACTCTGATCAGTAATAAACCCTTGTTCTTTTCTGAATGCAGTGAAAACTAATATGAGGAAACATTTTCAGTGCAACTGTAACTTGTTTTGAGTAGGGTCATTTTGGGCTGCATGTGCAGATCTGGTGAGTACAAAAAACCTATTGAACGGTGAGACAACGGCAAGTGAGATTACAAAAAACTTAATAGTGAAAGAGCACACCTTTGTCTATGATTTAATTCCCAAATATACTGTTATGTAGCAGCATTAGGGCACAGTGAGTGTGCTCTGTTATTTGCTTCAGGGTGGGCTTTGAGCCAGGAAGTCATTCTGCCCGAGAGACAAAAGACGCTCTGTCTGCGCAGAGATCCTGCATCTTCCCAACACATTTCCTCATACATTTTGTGAACTGTCTTTCCCCTCCCCTCTCCCTCTGTTATGTGAGCTGTGAACTGCACTGAAAATCTGTCTGTGACAGACACTTTCAGTACTTGGTCAGCTGTCAGACAAGCATGAGGTGAAAGACTTCAAATATGCCATTGGGCTCACAAACACACACACATAGAGAGAGAGAAACAGCCATCACTGGCTACTGCTCATGTCCAAGCATGGAATAAACAACAAAACACACCAACCCTCCCCCAAAAAACCTAGGGAGAGAGTGCTTCTATATAAATCTGAGATCTTGCAAACAAAGAAGGCATATTTTATGGTTTTCACACAATCACATACACAACTGGTCAGGTTGGAAAGGAGCACAATGGGTCACCAGCTCCAACATCACTGATCAAGCAGGGTCATTCCAGATCACTTTTCAGTTTGTGTTCCAAGTGAAATATCCTCTCTGAGCCCTGTACCGTAACAAAAGTATGTTGTCTTCTCCTACAGCACCCTGCAAACACAGTGCAGTACTCAGGAAAACCAGAGGAAGCATCCCAGGTGGATCCAGTCTGAGATCAGACCCTGAAAAGCATTCTTTGTTCAAAATCTCACCAAACAGAGCATCTGGGCTGCAGTGCACAAATGACACAAACTCCTTGATTTCTTTTTGACTCTGAGAGAGATATTTTAGATTCCCTGGGCTGCAGGATTCTTTCAGTATAATTTATAAATCTAAACAAAAACCATGGCCCACATGAGTATGTCTGATATTCAAAGCTATTCCTAATGTCTCTGGATGCCTGTAGAAAATTCAATTTTACTGTCACGGATTACAGGAGTTAGGACATGTTCCTCGAGTGTACACATCTACAATTAGGTGCGTGATTTTGAATCTTGCCATAGGCTCACTCTCTGTCACTGCAGAGATATAGGCACCTGTAGTGGGTAGTTCACCATTTTTATAAGATTGAGAAAAAATATGTTAAATATAAATTTGGTAGAAGTGTCTGAATTTTATCTTCATTGAGCCCTAAAGTGGACTAAATGGCTACCATTTAACAGCTGAGTGTCCATTCCTCTCCCTGAGAATTATTCTTTGCTGTCTGAGATTCCCTGTCAAATCTGAGACAGCCACCCAGGGCTGTCAGATACTACAAAAAATCAATGGGAAGCTCAAACTTTCTCAACCAGTAGCTAATGTTGAGGCAGACTATTTTACAGCATCTCAAGACAGTGCCAGCACTGAAGTGGAGACAAATGAAACCAAATTTGGAGGAAAGTGACTGAATCAGACAGTGGGCTATATTCAGCTGCCCAAAATTTGGTGTTTAGTATCATGTACCCCCCAAAAAAGAGGAAGGCAGGCAAAAACACCAGAACAACTAGCTCCTGGATATACTCAAACAGAAAAAGGAAGCAATGACAGACAAGGCCTGGTAAATCCCCAGAGCTGGAAGCACAGCTGAGGCCAGGCAATTTGACTTATCACACACGAAATAATGGGGATGTGATTTGTTTGCCTCTATGCAGACATTTAAGGTTATTTTAAGTACTGCAGAATGTCCTACCTTGCCTCCATCTGACACTCCAGAAGGGGAGTCTCCCATGAGTGCTGTGCAATACCTGTCAGTACCGTGCATATGTCTCAAATATGCTGCAGCAAAATTGCCAGCAGACGTCCATGTTTCAGCAACAAAATCCTGTCTTACGTGCCTGCACTTCCAACTTCCCGGAGCATTTGGAAACCCCACCTCGCAAGTTGTCACCCAAATAGCACAGAGCAGTGTCAGCCAGAGATGGCACAGAGCAGAGCAGCCTGGTGTGCCATCCAAGGTGCCCTCATTCCCAGGCAGTGGGAGCACATGGCTCTGCCAATGGAGATATTTGTTCCTTCCTTCCCAGCCTTGAGAACGTCAGGTTCTTCTCCCAAGTAACCAGCAACAGGACAACAGCACATGGCTTCAAATTGTGCCAGGAGAGGTTAAGATTGGATATTAGGAAAACTTCTTCATGGAAAACGTGGTGAGGTATTGGAATAGGCTGCCCAGAGAAGGTGTGGGGTCACCAGACCCAGAGGTGTTTAAAAGATGTCCAGACATGGCTCTGAGGGACATGGTTTAGTGGTAGCCTTGGAAGTCCTGGTTGTTGATCTGAGAGGTCTTTCCCAATTAACATCACATCAATTCTGTGATTCTGTGATTCGTGCAAATAATCCAGGCTTGTTCAGTGTTCTCTACACTTAATGCTGAGGACGTATCCAGAGAGGATGCTCAGACCCTCCTGGTGCATGATCAGCATACGGGTTGAGATCTGCATCATGCAGTTCCCCATAATGACTTTTTTTTCAAGAGAAGGTGAAAGGAAATCCTGGCTTTGTGTGCAGAAGTTGAGTTCCACCTGTAACTGAGCCATAACCTTCTTGGATGTGACAAGCAAGACTTTTCTTCTTATTTTCTTCCATCTCATCCTATAATCAACATTACTTCCCCTTCTCAGAGATTACTTGAGTAGTCATATCCATTGTTGCTTATCAAATATGTCCAGAAAGATCTTTACCACTGAAAATTTTAGAATCTGAGGGCTCTTGAGAGAGATAGCAATCGGAGTTTCCGCTTGACAATGCTGAACTTTTTGACCTCTCTCCACCTCTCTGTTCCTTCTTATTTTTCTTTGTGATGAACATCATGAAGTCCCAGTTCATCCCCACAAATTCAGCCATCATGTGATAACAGAGTTTTCTTTCTCTTCCAGAATTTAGTATTTAGTATCCTCTTCCTCTTGCTCTAACTCTTACTGAATTTTACCTTTTCTCAGTCTGTCTTTAAAAATGTGTCTTTCCCCAGCATGAGAAACCACACAAACCAGAGGAGCTACAGAATTTCTTTGTGAAGAGAAAAACAGAAAAGATGAATTCTCCAGGGATGTTCATGAGTTATTCCCTTCCTTCCCCAAAATATCCTCAGCTTCTGCTTCACATTTAGCCCAATAAGTTGAGCTTTTAGTATCTTTTTCATTAATAAGTTAAATACAAATAATTAAAATAAAAAGACAGAATTAAAAACATGTGAGACTTTAATAAGGCCATTCAATAATCATAATATTACAATATTAAGTACTTCTAGGAAAAGATATGATCTTGTTTAGATGTTAACTTTGGGATCTAAGGAAACATGTCCCAAAGATAATTTTCAAAGTGTGAAAGGAATCTTCCTCAAATGTAGATGCCCATGGTTATTTAAATTAAATCCATTTCAGGTGCATAAATGACCTGTAGAAAGTGGTCTTGATGGTCTTTGCAATATTCTTTTCTTTGGAATGTCTTGTCATCTTTCCTGGTAAAATTTAGTTTTAGGTGGATTCAACAAGGATGTGACTATATAAGCTATTAATGCTGGATATGGCCACAGATATAATGCATAGACCGCAAATACTTCTTGAAAAAATCAAAATGCATAATTTGGTAAACTTACCTCTATTTCTTCCTTACACTGTTATCACAACTTAATTTTGACACAGAAGTTCTTTAGATTTGTAGGTTGATAGATAAAGTTTATTGTACTTTGTGTGTCTGTTAAAATAGAATACCTGACAAGAAAGGTTTATCTTTTATTATCTTTATATGCATAGGATTTAGCATGGCGATGGAGACAACATTGCTTCAAAGCCATTTGGAATTATGTCCAGGTACCTGATAGCAGGATATGATTTCAAACTAGAGAAAAAAAAAAAAGAGATTTAGTCTGAAACATTGTGGGGTTTCTCAATAAAACTGGAAGCACATTATTCATAGAATTAATTATTAAGCTCCCCAACAGTGGAAAATCTGTGCTTGAACATTTCCTGTGCATGGTGTTAAGACAAGCCCTTTTTGTGGAAGGCTGATCAAAAAGATTTTGGGGATTTCCCCTCCTGTGAGAGGCCACAAGGTGTAATTCTGCACTGCCATTAAGGAGGACTTAAATGTGTTCAGTGCTTGGAGAGCTACAAGTACTGGAGAACACCAAATTTGTACTGTGAGCAAAATTCCACTTGCCCAGTATATTTTCTTCTCTAAGTCAAGAGGAGATAAATACACACAAGGATAAAGAAAAACAGAAATAAAGCTTGGCAACAAAATTTTCTGCCACTTAGATACGTTAACAGAGTAAATTTTTTAGATCTAAACCTATTTTCTTTATAAAGTACATTACCGCTCTTAAACACAAGACACTGCTGCTCCTGTAAGGACCCTTGTTTTAGACTACCTCAGGGTTTGGTCAGGCTAAAGAGCTGAAAAATCACATTGGAAACAAGGACTCCACTAGTCCAATGCAGAAATCAGTGATGAAACTGAATTTTGGAACTTTTCCACGGATGTACTTCAGTGATCCATGCTCAAAAAGGGTATAAAATATACATCAGACATTTATAAAAATCCAGAATGCTTCTGTCATATTTTTTAAATTTTTTTCCAAGCTTATCATAAACCTTGCCTTCCATGACATCTAACATTTTCTTCTTGACATTTTAAAATCAGATTTGGTAACAGCAGGCATGATGGGAATTAACTCTACCAAAGATCTAAAGGAGACATTAAAGAAAAGTGTGGTATGGTATAAAGATGTTCCACAGCCTTGCTATACTGCTAAGACAGTGACAAACAACATCTCACCCTAAACACAGAGACACTTCTTTCAGATAAATTATGCAAATTTAATTTCATTTTTAGCTGCATTTCTCTTCTGATTGCCTGGTCAAGCAGATCCTTGAAACAGAATCCTTCTAAATAAATGCGCTGTTGTTAAACGCATTTGCTATGGCAGAAATCTAAAAATACTGAAAAAAAATAATCTTCTTCAGAATCCTGCTGGCCTAGAGCTACTGGCTCTGGGAACAGCTACAGAAAAGCCTGGAATTTGTGCCCTCAGTTGAAATTAGGGATGAAAGAGCCATTGACCCTTGAAAGAACTAGAACCAGTATGCTTTTTAGGATGGTACCAAGTACCAAACCTCAATGATTGACTTTGCAATCTGTCTATTCCTAGAGATACACAGTGGAGCCTTCAGGCTGCTCTTTTCCAAAGGCTGTGCTGATGTCACAGTGTTTCCATCAGTTTACTTGGGGAATTAAAGCCTTGGGAAACACAAAACTGAGACAGAAATAAAAGCCAAGGCATTAAGTTTCTTTAAGGATTATTAATACAGTTTGGAATCTCTGTAATGGACTCAAAATATTTATCAAGTCATGTAATCTGAGGCTGCACTGAATTACCTCCCTGAGATAAATGGAGATGATACACAGAAAAAAAACTACAATTTTGTTCAGGCTAATAAAAAAATTATGTGCTCTAATAATTGAGAAAATTTTTATCATATGGAATATGAGAAAATAATGTGGCTGATTATATCTCAAATTCCAGTGGGAAAGCTGCCAAGAAAGTCTTTAAGAGCAATACATTTATTACATTTGTGTAACAGGAATGGAACTCCAGCTGAGCATCTGGGTTTTCAGTTTGTGGTGGACAGAAAATGAGAAAACTCCACTCATTTATAATGCAGGACTGAGGAACAGAAAGGGAGTGTGGGGTTGTGAAGGTAAAATATCTCAGATGTTTTGACATCTTTAATTCACGTCTCTGCTTTATTCAGTGAACAGGGATGTCACCCAAGGTTGGTCTTTAAGTAAGACGAACCTGGAGGTAACCCTCACTTTAAAGACTTAAAAATAAAATTTAGATTGATAAATTTAGTTTAGCTTAATCCTAACCTATGATAACAATTATTTTTTCCTCCACTAGAGGAAAGCTAATTTTTCCTACCTCCAATTCTTTCTCTTCAACCACAAAGTAGAAAAACTTCAGGAGCATCTAGATATCTGGAGACTGCCTCCCACATACAAAAATAAGTTGGAGTTTCAGAGTGGAGTTTCAGAGGCTTTTGTGACATTTATTCTAAATCAGGGTCACTGTTTGGTCAACAGGAACAGAACAATTCTTTCAGAAGTTAATTTACTAAGATGGGAGTCCAAGATAGGAAAACAGAAAGGTGTCTCTGTCTATTGAATATTCAGAGAATATGGACACTTGTATTGTATTAGATATGTATCATTTGGATATCTAAAAATTGCTGAGAGGAATCTAAATTCATTATATAGTTTATTAGTGCTTTTTGTTCTTGCTGTGATAGGTTCTAGGACCCTGCTCTGGGAACTCCAGAAGATGCTGTAGAAATAAAAATGAGCAGATGCTTTTCCTCCTAGATATTGGATGATAGGATACAAAATAAAAGATGGGTACATATAAATAGGGATAGCAAATGAAGAAAATAATAAAAAATAGGTTTGATCTATATATAAGATAATATCCACAGACTAGATCTAGCTTACTGCACTGAAATGTTTTGTAGACATCAAAACTAAGAAAATCCAGAAGAAAACACAAATGTTTATTGATCACTTTCCTATAACAAACTAAAGATGTTGAAAATACACCAATTCACAGGTTAAATGTATCACCAGGTGCTGAAGGAGTCATGGTCAAAATCTGAAGAGTGGGTGAAAGGCACAGCAGACAAAGAGGGACTCTACCTGAAAAAATAGAAACAGCAGCTTATGGCTGATAAGATGGAGCTGGCATGAAAATTTAAAGACAAGAAATTGTATTCTTATTAGCAAGGCCAGGCATAAATGCCTGAGATTTAATGGGATTTGCTGGAGAAGTGAGGTTTACATAATCAGCCAGTTTGCAGGGGATGCAAACCTGAAAGGAAGGGCTCCTACACCAGGTGGTTGAGCTGCTGTTCAGAGGGGCCTCAGCAGGCTGGAGAAATGATCTTTTGAGGCCCCTTCCAACCTGAGAGGTTTTGTGATTCTGTGAAAATAAACTTCAGGAACACCTTCTGAAGTGTCATGACAGAATATTGGCAGAAGTGTTATTGGGGGATTGGTTGTTGTTCTGAATCATCCTCTCGGGTTTATAGGCAGCCTTACACTTGAGTAGGGAGGTGATTCATGAGGTCCCAGTGTATATTAGGCACAGAGATGACTGACAAACACAACAGGATGTAGTCTTTACCTTATGATCCATTGGTCATTGATCACCTGCATGGACTCTTTTCATTAGTAATGGTTATAATGGTTATATTAATAACACTTGTTTTCTCATACAGCAATTAGAGGTTCCCACTGTAATGTGTTGAACTGTCATAATATGCCAACAAATAAATTAAGATGAGACTCACTTTGCTCCTCTCCGGTGTAAACAACATAAAAATCACACAATCTTTAGAACAGTTTTGGTTGCACAGGATCTCTGAAGCTCATCTGGTCCAACACCATGTTCAAACTCAAATCTGTGTTGTAAAAGAGTCAATCTGTGGCTTCTCCCTTTCCAACACAGTTGCACTTTGCTGGGCTTACTCTGTTAATGCCTTTCTTGTACTGGGGACTCTAAAACTGGACACAGCAGTCACAACACTATTTCAGAATTGCTCAAAATTGGGTTTAATCACTCTTTTCAAATCATGAACTATGCAGTGGCTAATCCAGTGCAGTTTGTCATTCGTCATGACTCTTGTGCAGCTTCTCATAGAATCATTTATGTTGGAAAAGAATTCTCAGGTCATCCCTGCCTGTGGTGGGAGGGTTGGAAGTAAATGATCTCTGAGGTCCCTCCAATCCAAACCATTCTTTGATCAAGTCCAGCCCCTAATGTATTTTTGTAAAGCTGTTCCCTCAACAATTGGCATCTCTCAGTTGTTTGCTTTCAAATCTTTTCTGTCAAATCACGGCTCCAGCTTTTTGAGGTTCATCTGAATGACAGCTTTTTTATCCAGCCTATGGACTGCTCCCTGCAGCTTGGTGTCAACCCCAAATTTGCTGATGGTGTGTTCCTCTCCACATAATTACAAACCATCAAACCACCCCACTGCCATTTCATCTGGCAGAGCCAAGGTGCTGCCTTCCCAGGTGTGGAAAAGCAAAGGTCTGTTCTGAAGGCACATGAGGACTCAGGGAGGAGTGGAATGACCGTGAAGAGGGGAGATCTGAATTTAAATAGAAAAAGGCAACATTTGATATAAAAGCAGACAATGACAACTGCTCAGGTCAGCAATTACTGGAGATTGAACATGGACAGAAGCAGTCAGTGCACATGCAAAAGCCCTTCTGATCTGGCAGTGTTCCCATCCATCCCATCTCACCCCATGTACCTGGAAATGCCAAAACAAATATGTGGGTTAATGTTAATGCACATGGTAATCTTTTAATCTTCATCCAATATTGTTTAAAAATATAAATTACAGAAACATCCTTGTCTCCTTCTTTGGGTTTTACACTGCAGGATGGATTTAAAGAATCCACAGCATGAACAGGAATTTGGACCAAGGCTTTTTAAACTCCTATGGAAAAAACAATGGGCAAGATTCCATTCTTGGCTACAACAGTGTCAGTCTGCAATATAATAATAATAATAATAATAATAATAATAATAATAAACAACTCAGTAGCCAACTGAGTTTCTTTGCATTGCTGGAGATTAGGATCAAATGTTACTACAACTGGATGTGTCAATCATTACCAGAGAGCGTTTTACCTGGCACCTCCACTGACTACAAATTTCACATTTAGGATGTAATACATTCAAAAATCATTTCAGAGTATTCCATCTCTTCCAGTACAAGAAGTATGAGGAAATTAAAATGGAACACAAGCAAACAACCTCCTTTTTGGATGAATTTGTGCTTGAAAAGCATGGTGTTCTATCTGGTCACTACGTGAAATTTGTAATACCTGTGACGTTGAATCACCTTGTTCTATCAGGAAACAGGAGAGCTATAAATCACCCTGCAGTGAAGAATTCCAGCCAATTCCACAACTACCTGAAGAAGGACAGAAGAAACTTCTGATCTTCCTGGAAACAGAAGGTAGGGTTTGTCTTGATTCACTGGCTTAAAGTATTGTAATTTTTTTCATATATTGAAATACAACCTATCATCTGAAGACTTCTTGAAAAACTTAGGATTGTGACAGAAGAGGATCTTATTCAGTTAAAAATAAGGATTATGTAGGCAGCAGTGTAACACAAGCTAAAATAAAAAGGTAGAGAAAATGGATGAAAAATTTAAAAATACAAGAAAAGCCACTTATATCAAGAAAACAGCATCTTAGTAAATTATATGTACGTAGAGAAAGGGACAGAGAGACAGTAAATCACATTGAATGGGATATATATTCAGCTCAGTAAGTTCTATTGATTCATGTTTGTATCACCACCTATTTTCAGAGTGGGGTAATTACCACCTTGTTTAATTAACTCCTCTTCTGCAAAGTGGCTGCTAAGTAGCCTTTGTGCAATAATGTTGTACAAGTGCAATTACAGAAACTTTCAGGTCTTTTCAGGTCTGTTCAGTCTCTGTTCAAAAACTATTTCAGGTCTTTTTCAAGGATAATAAAAATATAATTGGGATTTTTTTTTTTTTTTGTAATGGTTATTCAATTAAATGAATAATTTAGGATACACCTTTTAATTTTTTTTTATTTTAGAAGGAGAGACATGAAAAACATATTCATATGAGTTTGCCAAACTCGTACAAACTAGGGATGCTAAAGCACCATCTTTCAGTGGCAGATCCCAGTATACAGATGGATTTGCAGGAAAGTCAGTAAGACTTGGCACATGTCCTGATTTATGTTTGATGGAGGGGGAACAGGGGAGGGGGAGAGAGAGACTGATTTTAGGACCGGTGCCTAGAAATTAATGCAGAGCAATTAAATTTACATCTCATAAACTGTAAGCATTTGGTTGAAATCAGTGGGATTGCCAAAAGTATGTTAATATCTTGGAGTGGGAAACCCACTGGGTCTTAAAAAGCATTCCAATGGCATTTTGAAACTTGTATCATTGTACTAAATTACCAATTATATTTAATTGTAGGTTAATTCATAGAAAATATTACAGTGAATGAATACTTTGCCTGTGTCTCTAAGTTAGATTCTTCAGCTTGGATTGCAAAATAGAAAGCTTTGCAATTTCAGTGAAGTGATTTTTTTTCCTTTAAAATATGCTTTACGTGCAAAAAGGGTTGTTTTCTATTTGCATCTCATCATATTTTGCACTCAAAAGACATATTTTTACTTCTAACTCGAGTACAGCTAAAAATAACCCCAATCCTATTTACTATCTAGTTAGAAATTAAGTGAAAAGCATATTTTTTTCATGATACAGGGGGTATAACCTTTTCTTGCTAAACACCTGAGTCAGATAAAGTGCAAAATTTTGTAATGGCTCTGAGAAATATGTGTTAGAGATGCTAATAAGAAAAAAAAATCTGTGATTCTAAAGGATTTCAAGGAGGCACAGGTGATGTCAAAAGTAAAAGTTAAAAGTAAAAATTAAAAGTAAGAGATATAAAGCAATACTAAGAACAGGAGTTCAATGACTTATTCTGTTAAGTATCCAGATGTTTTCCACTGGATCAACTAGATCTTCCCTCAAATACAAGTTCTTGGCATAAGCCATCCTATTTTGAGGGTTGGGAGAGTTTAATTGGACAGATGTGACCAGTTTTTCCAGTTTTTTGGCCTCTGAGCTCCAGCTGCCCATAATCACAGTCATGGGCTTTGTTGTTCAGCAGAGCTGGAGCAGCATCCCTGCCTTAGGCTGGACACTCTGGGTCACCCCCAGAGCAAGGTAAGAGGCTGATGAGGAACTGGGGCCTTGCTGTAACACTGGAAAAGAATAATTGTTCTTAACCACGTGTTCTCCACAAGTACCAGTGCTCTCCAGAGCACCCTGTGTTTTGTATAAACTGGTTGCCTCGAGGCAAAGGGGTTTTGCTGAAAGGATCAGCAAACCCCACTGGCCTCCCCCCAAGAATAATTTAAAACTAAAATCAGCAGCCCCTCAAAACCAAACAAGTTAAGCTAATAATGTACCTCTGTGGTAACACTCCCATAAATTCCCTCGGAGTGGGAGGCTGGGAAAATCGCCAGAACAAATAAATTCCACTCGAGTCACCTGCTTGCCTGCCGGAGGTAGATGAGCAGAAAAAAGCTGAATGCAACTCGTGTGACTGATTGCAGATACCTGAACTTTGCAGTGACCTCCTGGGTCACTGGAGTGGTGCCTTGAGCCTGCCAGGCAGGGGGAGTCTTGGAGACCAGGATTTGGTGGATGTTTCTTCAATTGGAATCAGATATTTGTGGAATAACCTGAGCTGGATGGGACCCACAAGGATCATCAAAGTCCTACTCCTGGCCCTGAATAGGAAATGTCAAGAATCGCAATTTTAGAGATGGTTCTAATTTCTGTTGTCATTTCTTATTACTTGTAATATAATCAAGACTTGTCTTAAAACAGATAAAAGCAAAACAACAAAAAAAAAGCTTCCTGAAGAGGTCTTTCCCAGTTCTGCCCCACCTCACATGCCAGATTTCACAGTGCTGGTCATCAAGCTTTGAACAGGTTGTGAATCCTGAGTCCTCCACCCAAATATAGAGATCACATGGACTCAGTGTCTAATTCCCCTTTCAACCAAAGCACTCCAGTCAGAGCAGGCAAAGGGGAGCAGGGGAATTTTCAGACTCACCTAGACTCAGGAACAAGCTAAGAGCAGCCTCCCATCCCATCCCATCCCATCCCATCCCATCCCATCCCATCCCATCCCATCCCACCCTTTGAAAATGAGCAAGAGGCTTCCTGTGGGAAGAGCAGCAAAACCACCTGTGAATACCTGTGAGGATATTCCATCAGGGCTACAGCAGGAAGCAGGAGATGTAAAAAGCAGTTGATTCATAGAAATATGGAAATGAAGAGGGGGAATTAATTCTATTATTTTAGTTCTAAAAATGGATGGGGGGGAAGGAAGGAGGGAAGGAGGGAAGGAGGGAAGGAGGGAAGGAGGGAAGGAACTTGAGCAAAAGCTGGCAAACACACAGGAGAAAGATGTATTTTGTATTCAGAGAAATGAAAGCTCTGTAAAAAATATTTATTTCCTCATTCTCATTTTTTCAGAGATGATTCTGCCAGTGGTGTTCCTGTGTCTCACAGCTGTGCTGTCTCCATCCACTGGACAGGTAGAATACACATCTCTTACTTGTAAAATTTGGGTGGGCCCTGAGGCACTTGTAGTCTGACTGAATATGATTTTTCCTGTGCACACCAAATATATGCAAAAAGAGTCTGATGAGGTATTTAGGATCTGGAAAGCATTTATCCTTGAGGTATTAGATATCTAGGATCTGGAAAGCATTTATCCTTCAAGTCTGGATCATTTCAAAGCAGTTGCCTGGTTCCACATTTGCACAAAAAAAAAATCTAAAGATTCAGTATTACTTGTAAGTTGGGTCAGAGATAACTGTATTTTCCAGAAGTTTCCATACACAAATCCAATAATCTGGACCTCCTAAAGATCCAGCACTTTTCCTATTAATTCCACAGAGCTTTACAGATATCATGTACCTACTTCTGTTCCTTTCTCATCCTACAGGTCCTGAGGTGTTGTCTCTCCCTTTGCTCACAGTCCCATCCACTCAGCCCTTATCCCTGATTTCCCTCAAACAGCTAAATTAACACCCTGGACGCACACACAGAGTGACCCCTCCCAACCCAAACTTAGTCTGAAATCTGTAGTTTGCTACTTTCTGCATCAGAAACACTGGATGTGACTGATGGCTTGACTGCATTTCCCTCTAATTCTTCAATTTCTCCTCTCAGTGCTGCAGTTTAGACTAGTTGAGAATGGACATAAAGAGGAGGCTGAGTTCCTCACATGGCTATTTTTTAGTTAGAGAACGTATGAAAAGCACGAGAAATTTTATCAGTTAGGACAGAATTAGAAGAAAATCTGTGGCATGAAAGGTATAAACATTTTCTGTTCAGTGGGATGTCCTGATGCAGTACCACGAGAGGCCTGAGACAATCCTGTGATTAAACAATTTCTTCAATACAAAAGCATTGATAGGGATGTTTAAAACTGGACAGAAGAGAAGCACATCATAAACACAATTCATAGATGCAGATGATTTTTACATCTTCTTTCCACAAAACCTCATTAAGGAAATTATAATATTGGTAAATAAGGCTGGTTCTGTTGCCTAAATGTATGAGTCTATGGGCACAGAGGCATTCCAGAATATCTCAGTCCTCCACAGAGGGTCGGAAGATACAATACAGGAATCTGTTTTTATTGCTAACCTCTACACTGTGGAACCACTGGAATGCTGCTCCACATGGAAGCACCCCTGGAGACACTTAGGAGACAGAGCAGACCACGGTCCTTCCTCCCCCACAGGGATTATCTCCTTGGCTGATAATAAAATTTTGGTATTTAAATATTTCCTACACAGGATGCAGGATTTAGTAACATTCAAATAAAACAGAAATACAACTTCTTTTTTTTTCAATTTAGGCAACTGAAGCTCTCAGTGCTCTGTCAAGCAGCAGAGCAGAGCAGCAAAAGCTGATTGTTGACAGACATAATGCCCTCAGGAGAGGAGTAAAACCAACTGCCAGCAACATGATGAAGATGGTAAGTTGTGTTCTGTAAATCTATTTTTAATATGTAGTGGTCTCTGTGAGAGATACAGGACTGATGCAGGGTCATATTATTTTATTTAGCCACAAGTTCCTTCTCCAGACCTTTCCTAAGGACTGAGCACAGCCAGCACCAAGAGAAAGATAAGGCTGGGCAAGTGGAAGAAAAGAACTGGAAAATTTGGTGGTGTATCAACAGTAATGTCTCTTTTGAAGTAAAATTAAAAGGAGAAGGAAGACCCATAGCATAATTAATTTCTTTCTGATACATTATTCATCAGGCTTTACAGTTTCTATTCCCTTGGTGCACAGTAACTTTTCTCCTACCTACCTCTCCCCTCAAAAAATGGGATGAAAAGGATTTTGCATTTGACATTTTTCTTATTTAAATGTAATTTCTAAATGTTGCTCCTTCATGAGAGGTTATTTATAGGTATGTGACAGATTTTTTTTTTCTTTCATTAAGGAATGGTTTCCTCCAGCTGCAGAGAATGCCCAAAATTGGGCCAATCAATGTACTTTAAGGCACAGTCCTCCTAACCTGAGGAGAACAAGTAAGAGAAGCACGAGTGCAACTGAACACCATCACATGTTATTGATGTGACCATTTTGGGGTTCTGCTTGTTGGGGGGAAATGAGATGCCATTTAATTCCATATTGATTTTTTTTTTTTTTTTGTTATGTGACAAAAGGAAAGTTCTAGGTAGAAATCTGCCCAGTGAGTGAAAAAAGTTCAATCCCATTCTCATCCTGGTTTTACATAGGTAAATCCCATTTTCTACAGCAGATGAAAAAATTAAATCATAGCGATAAAATATATTCTCCTAAAATATCCATCAGAAAAAAGTGAATCTCAAGATCTAGAGCCAGTTAAGTGCAGAAACCAGTTTACATGTGCTGGTTTGAAATGTCTGGAAGAAAGGGGCAAAAGGCAAAGGTGTAAAACTGGCTGGTGATGCTAAGTGCAGTTTCTCAGACCAGACAGAGTTTCTAAATCCCCTGGCAAGTTGCAACCTAAAACTGTCTCTGAGGTTCAGATTAACACTTCAGTCAGTCCCTGGATATTGAATTTACAGCTGTGCCATGTTCACTGCCCAGTGTGCTGTTGACTGACTTCTGCCCACACCATATCTAAGATGTGGACAGTCCTGTCAATATATTTTTTTCCTGAAATCCAAATCTTGTTCTTTAGCCAGGGTGAATTTCATTTAAGGACCAATGCAGTGGGGTTAGACCTGAATAAAAACAGTAAATAAGGGCAATATAGACACTTTCTTGTGTGCCAGGAGTAAAATTTGGATTATTGGGATTTTCCCAAGATTACTGGGCTGTGATTTGGGTAACAATTGTGTTGGTAACTTCCAAGTAGCAAAATTACAGTCATGAACCTGCAATGCAGGTGTGCCTACGGTCATACAGAATATCTGCCAGCAACCAATCACCAGCCAAACAGGCCATGCTAAAAGTGGTCAAGTGACACCTTCAGTATTTCCAAAGATTGATGTCACTCAACTGGAAAAAAAACAACATCCTGCTGCCCCATTTAGAATGAGAATTTCAATGGAAATCATCCCACCTTTTGCTGGTTTGTTTTGTTGGGTTTTTCTTTTCCTCATGGGTGTATTCTCTCTGCATTTCTCAGCACCTTTCTCATTCTCTTTTCAGATGTACCGTGTGGTGAAAATCTCTTCATGTCCTCTGCCCCATTCTCATGGTCAGATGTTCTTCAAGCCTGGTACAATGAGGAGAAAAATTTCAAATATGGAACTGGGGCAAAAACAAAAGGTGCTATGTTTGGCCATTACACTCAGGTAGATGTATTATGTATATATTTATATTTATATTTCAGGCTGAACAAAGAAATGTTAGCTAAACAAGTTTTACCCTCTCATTTTTAAAGGAAATAAATACAATGGAGACATGAGAGTTATTCTAATAAAACAAGATGAAAACTTTCAAAGGAACAGAATTAGAATGAAAATAATAGGTGAAGTAACAAAATTAAAATGAAAATAATAGTCTAAGTGTACGTAGGAGCAAACAGTAAAGATACTGGTATTTCAAGACTTCAGGAAGTAACAAGTTATTTATTTGTTTAACATTTGAAAATTGGCCAGGTGCTGGAAAAACAGGGTTATTAAAGGATCAGCAAAGAAATATAAACAGGTTTGTTGTAGTCAACAGATTTCTTTTGACTCAGAGGAGTTGGACAATGGTTTGTCCTAAAATTCTATAGTACCTGCACAAAACACAGGATACAAAATTTTACATCATCATTCCTATATCAAGAGCTTCAATTGAATGAAGACATAAATACAAAATCAAAGGTTTTATAAATGCGTGTCTTGAGTTATTATTGTTATATCCCCAATATTCGTTGGTTGAATAGGGGGAAAGCAGATTTTCAGTAAAATGGGGCTCATATTTTTAGTATAAAGGATAAATAAAGTAACTTAACATCATTGCAAACATTTCTGTGATGCATATTGTGTTTAAATGATTTTCAAATGTATATTTTTCATAATCCCGTGATTTTTATTCTCATACCTACAGATGGTTTGGCACAATTCTTATAAAATTGGATGTGGTTTTGCTTTCTGCAGCAACACTACGTACAGTTACTTTTACGTCTGCCAGTACTGCCCTGCGTACGTATTGATCCTGATTTTGGTACTTACTACGTTATCAAAATTAGGAGTCGGTGAAATTTGTAACAGGGCACATCACCAATAGCTGAGAAACAGATTTGAAGACTGTATTAGGAATATGGAAGGACATAAATATATTCATGAAATTAGTTGTCAAACAAGAAAAAGCATAAAATTTATGACACACTGATTTTCAGATTAAATGTCACTTGTCTAAAAATCTTAATTTCCGTAATAGTTAATTAGAAATAAATATTTTGCACATTCTACTTGAAATCTCAGTTCAGAAAGGCATACCAATACGTACAGTACAGCAAAGACTATAATTAATACCAAAAAGCTTTAATGGGAGTGTTAAGGTAAAGTGATGATTTCAAGTAGTGCCTAAAATTAATTTCTACATTCACAATATCTTGTGATGGGTTGACCTTGACTGACCATCAGCAGCTCACCCTGCCTCTCTGACTCTTCTCAACAGGAAAGAGTAATTAAAAAATATGGCAATAAATTCACGGGTCAGGATGAGGTCAAGGGAGTTCACTCAGTATTTACTGTCATGGAAAAAAGAGACTCAGCTTGGGAAAATTAACTTAATTTATTACTAATCAAATCAGACCAGGATAATAAGAACTAAAATAAATTTGAAACACCTTCTACTATCCCCTGCCTTCTTCTCAAGCTCATCTTGACTCCTGCTTTTCTCTACCTCCTCTCTGCCAGCAGTGCAATGGGGTGGGACTGGGGGCTCTGGTCAGTCCATCAAGTGCCATTTCTGCCACTCCTTCCTCCCCGTGCTCTTCTCCTTCTCCATTGTGGGGTTCCCTCTCACTGGAGGCAATCCTCAACGAGCTTCAGTGTGGGTCCTTCCCACAGGCTGCAGTTCTTCCTGCACTGCTCCAGCATGGATCCTTCCCTGCTTCCATTCCCTCAGGACTGGACTGCTGCACCCACAGGGTCACAAGTCCAGTCAGAAGCCTGATCCAGTGAGGGTTTCCCATGGGATCACAGCCTCCTCCTGCTCCAGCCTGGGTGCATCTGCAGGTGGATCTTTGCATCCCCATGGACACCCATGGGCTGCAGGGACACAGCTGCCTCTCCGTGGGCTGCACCAGGGAATCTCAGCTCCAATGCCTGGGGCACCTCCTTCCTCTCCTTCTGACCTGCAAAGTGATTTCTCTCATATATTCTCACTCCTTTCTTCTGGTTGCTGTTGCATGCAGAATTTACCATCCCTTGAATCTGTTATCACAGAGCCACCATCTATCACCACTATCCACCATCACATGGGTCCAACTCAGAGCTGGCCAACTCTGGCACTGTCTGGAACATAGACAGCCTCTGGTATCTTCTCACAAAATCCACCTCTTCAAATTCCTCACCTTCTCTGCCCACTGCCAAAGCATTCCCAAATAAACCCAGCTCACATGTAAAAATTGATTGACATATAACCAAAGATGGCACCTGAATGTAACAACAAGTTACATAAATAACTGAGTGTAAATCTAAGCATCTTTCTAATTTAGTTTTCCTCTCAGATATGCTGTAGTGGCTTCATAGCTGATGTTGGTAACATTGATGTTTCAGGGGAAACCTAATAAGTTCAATGAAGACACCCTACAAGGAAGGAGAGCCCTGTGGGGATTGCCCCAATGCTTGTGAGGATGGATTGTGCAGTAAGTTCCAAGCATTTTAATTGTGATCTGGGCAAAGCTGATGCTTAAAAAACCTCTAAACAACAATTAGTGTATGCAGACTGATTTTTTTAAAAATTATATGCTGAAATACTATGGCAAAACCACTATCAGATATTCACATTTCACCATGCTGTCTGCTTTACCTATGTGAGATAATGCTTTCCCACACCCAGGAGAGATTCTTGAACCTACAAAATTCTAGGGAAGGAGGGGACTTCCTTACCATTTTATTTCTTCTTCATTCTTTGAGCAATGGTGGCAGATCAAATGGAAGTAGCAACACACTTGATAAGAGCAAGTGGCAAACCTGAGTTTTAGAATTCTAATAGGAAATAAAAACATCTGGGCTGAGTCTCCCAATGCAAGATTTACTTCTTATCTTCTATTATGGAATTAACCAAATTCTCACCACAGGCTGTAACACAAAGAAAGCAAGCTTTAAAACTCATTTATGGGTAAGTGAGAAATCTCCTTGAGAGAGCCACGTATTTTCTATATGTGGTCAAATTAGTGGTTTGGATGCTGCTGGGGAGTAAATGGCAACAGAGAAGAAAACATTAGAGAGAAAATAATGTTGATGAAAAATTATTCTGAAAGGATGTGCTGTGGGTTTTTGCTTCCCAGTCATCATTAATTTTGTGTTTCAAATTGTTTTCAGCCAACCCTTGAAAGTTTGAAAATGCTTTTTTCCAACACTCCTGGCAAAGTGTCCAAGATTTATCCAGAGCTTCATCAAATCCACTCTTCTGCTCCTGTCAATGCAAAACTGGAATAAAATAACAGGCTCAACTTTTACCTTCCTGGACATCCATCTCCTTATTGAATTCTTCCCCAAACGCTGATTCCATCCTGCCTCTCCAACATGTCCAGAAGGACTGACTTGAGTACAGTGACTCACACCAGAAAAATCTGCAGGATGATGTATATATATATTTTTATATAATTTTCCAGAACATGGTAGAGATCTTAATTTAAATTTGTTGATTGTTTTCCAAATATGCTTAATTATTAGCTTTTCTCATCTTTCTTTCCCCAAAATGTGTTCTAATAAACATTTTCAAAGGTCTGTGGTTCCATATGTTTATTATGTTCTTGGCATAGGTGGATAGTGCTTGGTCATATAACTACTTTTAACTTGACTGAAAATTTAAGCTATTGTACTGTTAACAAGACCAGAAGATAAACAGGATTGCTTGAAATATGTAATTCTTAAGAGAAATTAGGAGATCAGAGCAGTTTCCTCTAGTTCTATTCTGGTTTAGAATCTGTTGCTGACATATGTTCTACTGTAAAATGCTCAGTTGTGAAAAAACCACAAAAAATACCCCCCAAAACCCAACCCAAATGTAGTTAATTTAAATTAAGAATCCTGTTTATAGTGTAAAATTGCATTTAAATACAGGTAAAGAAAAAGGACTCTCTGAGAAAAGGTTTAATTCACAAAACCAGTTGGTCAAAAGGGGGAAAGTCCCTGCATTTGGAAACTTTGCTTTTCATAACAAGTAGACGTGTTCCAATTTTTAATGTCTTTTTTTGCAGTATCATTTATTAAATTACTTATTATCCCCTGATCGGTTGATCATAATTTTCATTCTTTCTTATTACCATGAAATAAAATTCTCTAAACTTCACCAATGTTGTGAGTTTATAAGCGTTATGTGTTGAAGGGAACTTAAATATTTATCAGCATGAGCAGAAACAGGGTATGTGAGAAGATTTCCTAGGCAAAAACAGAGGTAAGGCAAGCAACCCTCCATCAGAATCCCTTTCAGAGAAAAATAACTATTAGCATAAATAACCTGTGACCTTTGGGAGACAGGTGTCCTTCTGTGCAATTAACAATGGGGCTAAATATTATTTCAGTCTCACCTTACAAAGGCTGCACATTCCAGTCCCCTTTTAGTAAGGAAGCTGCCGTCATAATTAGGATTTCAAGTCCCAGAGTCTTTGGCACAGAATAATTTCATCACACTTTTCTGCTTCCTTCATTCCAGTGGCACATTCTTCTAGTGTGAAAGATGAGTATTAAGTTCAATTTCACAACTCAAAGTGCTTATTGTTTGGGTTGGGTTTTTTCCTTCATTCATTTCCACGACTTTTCCCCTCCATGGCACACTGCCCTCTCATTTAGAGACAACTCTAAAATTAAGCAATGCCAGGGCACAGGTGTGTGTGCTGGAACACGACTTACTACACTCTGAAATAATTAGCACAGGTCCAATTAAGAAGGATTATATTGCAATAGTTAATCCAGTGTTGTTATAGGTAAGGAAGTGGGCAGAACCATTACCCTCACTCACAAAAGGCTCCTTTACCATGAATAACAGGTCAAGAAACCATAAAATCATAAAGCCTGGAAAAGACCTCTAAGATCATCGAGTCCAAGTATTTACCAATCACAGCCAGGTCCATCATGAACCCATGTCCCTAAGAACCAGAGCTGCATACCTCTTGAACACTTCCAGGTGTGGTGACTCCAACTCTTCCCTGAGTAACCTGTTCCAATGCTTGACAACCCCTTCTGTGAAGAATTATTTTGCCAATATCCAATCTAAATGTCCCTTGGCACAGCTTGAAGCCATTTCCCCTTGTCCTACTGTTTGTTCCCTGGGAGTACAGGCCAACCCCACATGGCTACGACCTCTTTATAGGAAGTTGTAGAGAGTGAGAAGGTTCCCTCAGCCCTCTTTTTCTCCAAGCTGAGTCCCCCCAGCTCCCTCAGCTGCTCCTCCTCAGATTTGTGATGCAGACTCTTCCCCTCTCTGGACATGCTCCAGCCCCTCAATGTCCTTCCTGCAGTGATTCCTGTTACCTTCCACTGCAAACCAAACCACAAGGACTCATTTCTCAGTCACTCATAAGAGGAAAGAACTAGTGTAAGAAGGGGAAAACCAACCATGACACATCTGACTCAAGGCATAAAGGTCAATAAGCCTCATTTAGATCTCCAGGAAGATAATGGAACAAATTTTTAACCTGTTGGTTTGTAACCAGTAGAGTATTAAACTTGAGCATGGATCCATCACGAACTGATCTTGCCACAACAAACTCTCCTCAGTGAGTCACTCAGATGAGATGTTGTGATGGCTTAAGTAACAAACTCGGGAGATGGGGTTCAGATGAAAGCACTAAAACACTGCACATCCATGCAGCTGAACACACACACCCATGGATGCTCCTGAGCTGGGGGAGGACACAGAGACCTCTGGCGCCTCAGGGTCCTGGTGGATGACAAGATGTCTATGACCCATGAGCGTGCCCTGTGAGCAAGAAGACCTGCTGAGGCACATCAGGAGTGCTGTGTCCAGTTGTGGGCTCCTTGGGACAACAGAGTTTCTGGAGTGTGTTGGGTGGAGAAAGATGATGAAGGGCCTGGAGCATCTCCCTGCCCAGGAAAGGCTGAGGGAGCTGGGGTTGTTCAGCCCCGAGAGGATCCCCAGCTGAGAGGGGCCCTCAGCCCTGGGTGTCCCTGTGTGCAGGGAGGGTCAGAGCAGGGCCCAGGCTCTGCTCCATGGGGCTCAGCAATGGCACCAGAGGAACGGGCAGGGACTGATCCCAGCAAATTCCACCTGGACAGGAGGCAGAACTTCTTTCCTGTGCAGTGACCAAGCACTGAAGAGATTGTCCAGAGAGGGGGTGGAGTCTCTCTCTCTGGAGGTATTCCAGAAATGTCTGGAAACACAATCTTGTGCCCTGTGCTCTAAAACCACTGCTTTATGTGAGGCCAGCTATAGATGTTTCTAGGGAATGAGAAATATTTAGTGACTGACCATGATACCAAAAGGCCATGTTGCAATCACCTAGTGCTGGTAAAAGATTTAAAAGCCATTATAATATACACTTTCTAACATATTGCAAGGCAGGTTGCCTTATCCCTGATAGCTCTTGTCATCACTGGGATGCCCAGAGCAGAGGTGGCTTTCCTCTTGCACATCCTGTTCCTGCTTCCTTCTACCTTTCAAGGAGAACTGAATTATGTCCCACATGATGGACCTCCTGGTTCACTGTGGAAAAGTACATAGGATAGGATAGGATAGGATAGG
>VZSR01003806.1:18201409-18253767 GCA_013398615.1 Brachypodius melanocephalos | reverse complement strand
CAATATCTATTCTAAACCTGCCCCCTTTCAGTTTAAACTCATTCCCCTTTGTTCTATCACTACTTTGGGCTGGTAAAAAGTGATGCCCAGTGCCACAACCTCAGTGAGCTAATGGAATATAAATTTAATTCAGCAAATGGAAGTTCAGGAACCACTTGGAAGAAAACATCACTGTGTTGCCCACAGTACTGGTCGTTCTGTGTACAGCTAAGAAGTTGCTCACCTTTGTTTCTGCCTCAAAATATTTATCTCACTCTTTTGCCAGAAACGGGAAAGACAACTGTAAAACCATAAGCCTGGAATTCAAGCTTTTATTTTGTGAACACATTATCACTGTAGCTTGCTGATCAGACTAGAAGTTGAAGTTCTGCAAAAGGACAGGTCTTCTGTCTTCTCTTTTTCCTTACCCTGGAGCAAAAAAAAAAAAAAAATCTCTTCTTGCACAATGGGCAGACCCAAAGCTGATGTCACTTATCAGCAATAAATATTGACAAGGAAAAAAAAGGGGAGAAATGTATATATACACAAGCCCAGACTGGGGAGAGCCTCTCACTCTGCTGCCACTTGCTCAGGTACAGGAGGATTCTGGTGGATGAAGGTGATGTATGCAGAACTGAACTTCAGCTTTAGAGGTTTTATCCATACAGTCTCTTGTTCATTGTGCTAGTGGTTAGTGGAGTTAATAGCTAAATTGTACCAATAATTGATAATGTGGTAATTGAAAGGAAGTTTCTGCTTATAATATCTCAGGGAAAGAATGTAAAATAAAATATATTTTCTCTGAAGCAATACCTTTCATGAGTAGAGATGAAAAATTGCTTCAGTGGAGACCAATTCCTGTATTTCTTTAGATTAAAATGTAACACTGGGACCCACTTGCTTCTTTGTTCAAATGTGAACATAAAAGAATCCATTTTGCATGGGGTTGTCAGTCATGGGGAATGCATTTTTAATGTCTTTTGAATTGTTTTGGTGTTGAATTTACTTCACTTGAGCACTGGGATACATTAGTACAGCTGAACTTAGAATTTTGCCATCTCTAAATGTTACCTCTCCAAGCTTTTATGTATATATGCTGCTGAAATGTCTAATATATATTATAGTATGTAATAAGCTGATTAACTCTTCTTAATGGAGAGTGAATTTATTACTTTAATGAAATTTAGAGAGGTAAACTCAGAGAAGGTAGAGGAAAAATATATCAAAATGACTGAAAAAACAAATATTCCCATTAGCCAAACTTTCAGACCTGTAGGCCCTGAAAGCTGTATCAGAATGCAGGAGAAATGTTCTACTGAGGAATGAAACACCAGGGTTAAACATAAAGACTGTATTTTTCAAAAAGAAATTTGTTTACAGTTTTGAAGGTATCAATGTTTATTTTACTTTGTCTTAACACTCAAGCAAATTTTCATGAAACCTCAGGTTTTCAAGCAGAGCTGCCTAAAAATCCTTGCTGTTTTTCAGAAGCATAGAAGTGATTTAGTGGATTGAGCACTATTGAAAGGGAAGGATAATTGTGTCTGGGAACCATCATTGTTTGACTTTGAAAGTAAAGCCCAACTCATTTAGTCCAAGACATAGATTTGATGGCAGAGTCTGGCAGTTGAAGATTTGCAGTAGTGTTCAATCAACTTTAACTCTGGATCTAGAAATATTTTATTTTCCCGTTGCAACACTTAATCTGGAAAGTCCAAAAACATTTTGTTTCTGTGTGTACGGGCAAGACAAATCCTCTGTGTCTAAAAGTATCCCTGCAGTTTAAGAATTTATTCTTCATTAATATCAGTGAGATCCCTGCCTCTATCTCATGCAAATGATTTCTTTATGAAATCACAGGAAAACAAGAAAAAGACTGGATATCTGAATGACATGATAGGATAAGGGGTAGTAATTCTAAACTAAAGGGGTGGCTTTTTAATTTTTTTTTTTTTTTTTTTTTGGCAATGATAGTTTCCCTGTCAAGCAGAATTTCCTAGACTTCTGTTGACCTGTCCTGCTCACACCATGGATTTTTCTCAGAGGCCAGCTCTAAGGCATTTTATATTTTGGGGGTTTTGTTATTTCTATTTCCCTCTTGCCTGTATGGTTTAAAGCAACCTACTGAGCTCAAAGCTAGTCCTGCTTGGGTTTTTCCACATCTTTTTACCAAAAAAAAAAAAAAAAAAAAAAACCCAAAAACAAAACAAAACCAAACCAAACCAAACCAAACCAAAACAAAACAAAAACAACAAAAAAAAACCTTTTCCCCCATATATCCTTATCAATACAAAAATATAGAACTTTTGCTTCTTTTGATGTGCAGAAAAAGCATCCTGTGTTTATGAGTGGGTTTCAGAGTGTCTGTGTGCATGAGGGGCCTCAGGAGTCAGAGTGCAGTAGCCAACATTTGTTGTTAATAACGTTACATTTGAAGGTTTTCCTTATGTCTAGGTGTCAGATGAAACATGAGGGTGATCACCACCATTTGCTTGAGCCCTTATGGTGCTGATTTAATGAGGAAACAGGGAAGTGGGATAGAAGTAGAGACAACAGTCCCTGTGTTCAGTGCTCCACTCCAAATCTCACTATGGATGATGCTTGAGAAGGATTCTGATGTGACAGTACTGAACACATTAATGGGCTTTTTTTTTTTTTTTAATATACAGGGAGGCAAACATGAAGGAAATGCTGCAAATTCAAGATATCTTGAATAAAGGAGTCAAAAGGGGGTTGATCCATCTATTCCAAATAACACACAACTTTATGCTATTTACAGTCCCTGCTTCCCTGCAAGGTGGAGTCTTCTCTCTGTAGGAGGCAGTGGTGCCTTTGCACAGTTTCAGCACATCCAAATTCAGGATCAACTAAAATAAACTCCTTTGTGCAGGCTTTACTTTGCAACAATCTTGTATCTTGCTCACATATCACATTTTGCCATAAAATGTATGCAACAGAGACTAATGGATTTGGGGGTTTGTTTTGGGTTTTTTTTCCTGTAGAAATGGATCTACTAACTGCAATTATTTTCCTGGCTGCTTTGCTACACCAGTTTGATGGACAGGTAGGTACATTCATCTGTGCAAAACACCCATATCTGACTCCTTTTTATAGATACCTGACCTGATATAGTCTGATCTTGTGATCTCTAGAGATTTAGAATTATGGGGTGCAAGTATTGTTAATATGTTAATGTAACACATTGAAGATGAACTCTCATTTAGTACAGATATTATTATTATTACTAATATTAATATTAATATTAATATTAATATTAATATTAATATTATTTGTGTTGATTCAGCAACCTGGTCTAGTGGAAGGTGCCCCTGTATAAGACAGGGGCTTCAGAGTTATTGGCTCTTTGAGCTTCCAATCCAAATCATTCTGTGATTCTGCCTATCAAAATATTCTTCTCTTCTTGAGGCTAATTTTACAAAGACATTTTTCATAAGTAAAGAAATAATTTAAGATTCAGAAATCTGATTCAGAAACCTCCTAGAGAGGATTAGATTTGTAAGATTTCTTATGCAGGTACTTGCATGGGAGATATTTATCGAGATTTTCTTATGAAAATAAACAAGTATCTTAGGGAAGAAAATTCTCATTTTCTTCAATAAATTTGAGGTGAAGGATGTTGTAAGCTGATACTTTGTTTTACCTGAGTATAGCTGCAGCCTAAAACAACTGGCTGAGATGTTATTTCTACCACCATAAATGTCTTAAGTTAAACAAGATTTGTGAGACCAGTTATTGGGGTAGGTTCAGTTGACCAAACAAAAGTGACAAGAAGCTCATAATTTATCTTGTTTATTATACTTCTGTTAACTGGGACCTTTACTGTTATTTTTTCCAGGGTTTTCCATACAAAAAAGTGAACGCTTTCTCCTTTCCTCATTTTAAGTCCCAAAATGAAAAAGAGATCCTTGATCGGCACAATGAAATACGGAGATCTGTGGTTCCCACAGCCAGGAACATGCTGAAGATGGTGAGCTATGAATTACAGCTGGCCTGCTTTTCCCTTAAAGGAAAGGATGGGACAAACCCAGCACCAAAGGAAGCTGTGGGATGAAGGGATTAAGAGCAGCCTGATGAGAAGGACTTGGATGGAGGTGTTCATGGATGAGAAACTCAACATGAGCCAGCAAGATGCTCCAAGGACTGGAGCTCCTCTGCTCTGGAGTCAGGCTGGGAGAGATGGGGGTGTTCAGCCTGGAGAAGGATCCAAAGAGACCTTGGAGCCCTTTCCAGTGCCTAAAGGGGGTCTATGAGAATGAGGAAAAACATCAGGGCCTCTTGCAATAGCACAAGGGGTAACAGTTTTCAGTAGTCAAGAGAGGATTCATTTAGATTAGATCTAGGAAGATCCGTGATGAGGATGGTGAGGCCCTGGTACAGGTTATCCAGAGAAGCTGTGGCTGCCCTCATCTCTGGATGTGTCAAGGCCAGGCTGAACAGGGCTCTGAGGAACCTGGTCCAGTTGCAGATGTCCCTGCTAATTGCATAGAGGTTGGACTAAAAGACCCTTCAAGGTCCATTCCAACCCAAACTATTTCTGATTCTCTGAATCTAAAAGGAGAAACAAACCCTGGATGAAGGAAAGAGCCTGCAAAGCAAAGGGGGGGCGGGAGCCCGAGCAGCAGCTTCTGAATCTCACACTGTCAGGAGGGAAAAAGAGAACTAAATCTATCAATCTTCTCCCATCCCTGCCACCCCTGCCAGTCCTTGCTATCCCTGTCCTACAAGCAGATGAGCTGGTCAGTGCTTTGAGGTCAAGCCTGCACAGAGACTGCAAACCTTCCCCAGATTCAAAGCCCAGCTGATGTTAAACACCACAACTCAGCTGCACCTGGGCTGAAAATCAGTTTTATTCCATTTAGTCCAGCACACCCTGCAGTGTTCATTCAGACACAAAGCTGAAAGGAAGCAGTAGTATGTTATAAAACCCCTTTTAATCAGCACCATCTGAAGAACAGGACTGTGTGATAGAACTGTGTAGAATAACCTGCTCTGAAATCTTTAAGGGTTGAAGAAATGTGGTTCCTCTGCCCCAGGAAAGTAAATCAGCAAAACTCCTCTTTCTGTTGAGGGCCATGGCAGCATTCAGTGCTCAACACTCAAACTATTTCCTATTTATTTTTTTTTTCCTTCTCATGCGCTGCACTAACCTATCTGTGACCTGGATGCTTCTTCCTTTGTGTCTTTCAGGTGTGGAGTGACAAAGCTGCCAAAAATGCTCAGAAATGGGCAAAGCAGTGTGGGATGAAAATCAGTCCAAGAGACAAGAGAGTTATTAATGGTACCGACAAGGATGGAGCCTGGGCTGATGGGTTAATGACAGTTTGCAGATGACCCTTGTGAATGTGGAATAGAAATAAGTATTACTTATAATCTGTTGTAGAACAGCTTTTTAGGATTATCAGATGGAAGGTGTCCCTATACAAGGCTGGGGAGTTGGAACAAAATCTTTAGGTCTCTTCCAACTTAAACCATTCTATTATTGTGTGATTATTAAACAAAAAAAAAATCATTTTTGTCAGATGAACACTCTGAAAGACAATTTTTTGGAAGTCCTTAAAATCACAGGGCAAAGCGAATGGCATCATAGACTTGGGGGTTTGGGGGTTTTTTGTTTGTTTTTTTGGTTTTGGGGTTTTTTTTGTTTTTCTGGGTTTTTTGGGTTTTTTTTAGAATGTAGCTACAGCCCCTCTGTCCCACCTACTGCTCTATATTTTGCTTATCTCTTAATAAAACACACTTACTTTTACTCCAGGTGTCACCTGTGGTGAGAATGTGTTGCTGTCAGCCTACCCAAGAACATGGGCTGATACAATTCAAGTGTGGTACAGTCAGTCCTCCAATTTCAGATATGGATATGGAGCAATCTCGAAAAATATCAATGTTGAAAGCTACACTCAGGTATGGAGACTTGAAACAAACTGCAGGGATACACCAGAATGGCAGGAGTACACTTAGGCCAACTGGGAGTTATTTATAATCAGGAAAAAATTATCGGTGTCATCAAACTATTATCTATAATTCATACTCTGACCCAAAGATTAATGATAAGCTAAAATTCTTTTCCATCTAAGTAGGAAGCAATGGAACCAGTATTTTGGAAGAACTGTCCAGAAAGGAAATATTAGTCTATAGAAAACCTTTAATTTAGAAATAAATATTTTCTATACAGAGGTTGAAATATGTGATTAAGAAGTGCCAAAGCAAAATAAGTATGATGAAAATATATGAATTTCAACTTTAGTGTCCTACCAGAAACTGTGTTCAAAAACATTTGGAAACTGGAGGAAACTCATTTTTCCATGTATTCTTTATGACAGCTAGACTTTAAATTTAAAAACTGAATAGAACAAAATGAAAAAAAAAAAAATATTTTCTAGTTCTGTTACTTTGTGAGGGTGTTGGGGTTTTTTTTACAAGAATTCACTCTGAAATAATGTGCTTGTTTTTTTAATCTACAGCTAATCTGGTACAACAGTTACAAGGTGGGATGTGGAGTTTCCTACTGCCCCACAAGCTCGTACAAGTACTTTTATGTTTGCCAATACTGCCCTGCGTAAGTGCTGCCTTCTTACTCAGTTGTGATCATTGTGGATATGTTTCCAAAACATCCTTGGCAATAGGATAAAATAATTGCCATCTACGTTGACCATTTATACTTTTGAAAATTCCAATATGAGTTGCGGGTTTAACAGCCTGCTGAATATCAGTATTTGTTTCATTTTGCATTGAAAGAGATATTAGGGAAATTTTAGCAAGATGAGCAAGGGTTTATCTCTGTCAGGATCAGGCATCAGACACAAATCATGCTGCAATTTTGAATACAAAGGAGAAAATCAGATATAAAGTGGAAGCCAACAGCAAATGAGGTAAAGAACTGCATTTCAGAAGGGATTTGCTGAGGTTTGGAGGAACTTGGTCTAGTGGAAAGTGTCCCTGCACATGGCAGGGTGTTGGAACTAAGTGATTCATAAGGTCCCTTCCAACCCAAACCAGTGTGTGATTCTGTGATTGTGATTTCCTCAAGTAGCTGAAATCTGTTAGAGAAGCAGAACTAGGAAGCACATACATGTTTTTACCAGATAATGCTATACATATACAATCACTCAATTAATTTTGTTTCTCTAAACCTTATTGTTCCTCTTATTTAAAATCCTTTTTTTTTTTTGTATTCTATAAATATCTCAAACTAAAACATGACTGCCTCTGAAAATACTTCTTTCCAAAAACTTCTGGATGCCTTTCACTGCAGTAAATAACAAACTCCTGTTAATAGCTCTGAGCTTCATGTAGATCTTGTTTTGTCTTGTAATTCTTTCAAATTTCAGAGGAAATAACCCGATGCAAATAGCTATGCCTTACAGAAGTGGACCAACATGTGCTGACTGTCCTGGCCACTGTGATAAAGGACTTTGCAGTAAGTCACTCCACTCTTCTTAAAAAAAACCCCCACATTCTGTAATATTCAAGCCGTTTTAATAACAGAGCAAAAGTACAAAGTTTATATAGGCATGAACAACTGGAATTTCTGGAAAATGCAGAAGTATCAAACCAGAGCTCAGTTTCCATATAATATTTCATGTGTTTGCTTCTTTCTCTTTTATTTTAGCCAACTCTTGCAAGTATCAAGACTTCCTTGGAAACTGCAAAAATCTGAAAGAATTGTTTGGCTGTAGCAACTCACTGGTGAAGAAGAAGTGTCCTGCAAGTTGCAAATGCACCACTCAAATCATCTAAAGTCCTGCTGGGTGTCATTACAGCTGCTGTGAGATTACAAGGAAAGAGTAGAACCCGTTGTAAAACGTATTCATCCTCTGTACATCTGCTCAGATTGACTTATAGGTAATAATTTTATCTGGAACCTGACCATTACTTCAGTCTTAATTAGACTACTAGCTCAAAATAACCTCTAATGTTATTTTAGGTTTTGTAGAAATCATGTTTAAGCTACTAATGCATTACTTTGTGTCTTTCCTTGCAGTGGATCTGCCACTGATTTATTTCTTTTTAACAGGAAACACAATTTTAAAACACTTCAGGTTTTTTTGCAAAATTTGTTAAATGCCACTAAATTTTCTTCTGTTAACTTTTTGTTGCTTGTCAATGGAATGTCTTCCGGTTAAATAAACACGTGATTTACCACCAGCTCACAAATACAGCTTTTAATTAAAGTTATTTGTAAATCTAGGTGGTTTTGTGATTTGTTGTTTTGGTGGGGTTTTTGCCTTTTTTTTTAATTTGGAAAATTCCTTATGGATATTTTGAGGCTCTTTTATATTTCATGTGAGTGTTGATGAGAAAGGAAAATAAGTACAAAGCAAAAAAAAAAAAAAAGAGAGAGAGAATTTTTTGTAGGGGCAAAATAAGAGGCACATGTTGTATCTGCAACTTTTCCTCTGACCTCACAAAAATTCTGCTACATCTGCCTGCTGGTGATAAATGACAATTTTATTCCTGTGGCTCTTTTCCACTAACCTTGCACCACACTGGGGTGTCCCACCAGACCTCCAGCTGCTCCTGAAAGGCTCCTGGTTTTCCATATCCCTTGAACCATATAAACCAGCCTCGAGGAGGGCAGAACACACTTTACCACTTTCCCTTCTTGTTTCAGGCCAGTAAAAATAATTTTCTCTACAAGACTGCAATTCTAGATAGAGACACAAGAGGGTGAGCCATACCCAGACATGAACCTGCATTGCTTTTTCATTTTTCTACCTATATAAAGGGTATCTCCTTTCATCAGATATTAAAGTTCTGGGCTTAGTCTGACCTGATTTTAACACTTGCTTGCACAATGTTTCTTAGCCAATATTGGCTCAATAAATAATCGAAACATATAGAAACAGTTTGGCAGTGGTTTCCTCCGCTCTACTGCTGCATTGCATTTCTGCTGGTCAAATTCCCATCGTATTAAAACGATCGAGAGCGTCAAATTAGGGAAATGTATGGTTTCCAGGATATAAATTACTCATTCTGGTAGCCTTGATTTTCCTGAAGCTCAGTTTCACCTTCATGACCACTGTCACTGTGCAAGGCTCCAAAGAAGCTGGAGAGAGACTTTTTCCAATGACATGGAGCAACAGGACAAGGGCAAATGGCTTCAAACAGAGAGAGGGCAGGGTTAGATCGGATTTAAAGAAGAAATTCTTTGGTTTGAGGGTGGTGAGGCCCTGGAACAGGTTTCCCAGAGAAGCTCTGGCTGCCCCTGGATCCCTGGCAGTGTCCAAGGCCAGGTTGGATGGGGCTTGGAGCATCCTGGGTTAGTGGAAGGTGTCCCTGCCCAGGGCAGGGGGTGGAACAGGATGATCTTTAAGCTCCCTTCCTACCCAAACTTTGATTCTACATTTTGTAGAGAGTGTAATGAAAACTAAAGCTGGTGAAAAATTCCTAAAAAAAATAGTGTTTTCCTCAGAAAACACTAACCTGTAAAACTCCAATACTCTTGCAGGAGGATGCATAATTTTGGCAAAACTCTCAGATGTTTTCTGGGTTATTTTCCATATCTTTCCTCTTTCCTCTCCCTTTATCTGGGCCAATGAATATTTAACAGGGAATTAATTTGTTATCAGAGATTTCTGACAGAGCTCCCTCCCCAGAGAGCCAGGTTTCATGCTCTGGATACCCAGCTATGATGTTTGAGCACGGCAGCAGCAGGAGCTGGAAGGGATCTCCTACATCTTCAAGTGCCACCCTGGAGCACCAGGCACCCTGCTGGGTTACTGCAGGGTATCCAGGCACAACCTCTGTGCTTTTGTAGGAGATTTTAAAAGATTCTGCTTCCCTACTGGTGTGCAATAGAACAAATCAGAGTTGAGACGAAATGCTGCCTGGGTGTTCCTGCTTTTCAGAGCCGACATCAAGGAGTGCTTGGGATATTCCATTTTCTTGTGAATTTCCCTGTTAAAGCTGAGGTGCTGCTGAATTTGGGTTTATCACAATTTTATCACACACAGATGGGATAAAAGCACTATGACATTTCTCTCCGTTACTTGCCTGCTTTTTCACAAAGTTATTTTTTCATACTGACGTCTTGACAGTGGTTTCATTTTTGACACTAGGATGTGCTTTTTGGTTTGTGCTCAGTTTGTGCTACTTTTTAGGTGTTAGTCCAGGCAAGAAGCAAATAACACCATGAATTTCTTTCAATTTCTAGCCTGGTTCACAAGAAGCACATGTGCTGAGAGGTGATAAGAGCAACTGCTACAGAACAAGTCCAGGCTTTATCTGTGGAGAGGAGTGTAAGAGTCCTCAGCTGTTAACTCACAGAACAAGGGCCTTAAATACAGTTTTGAACAAAGGTTATGAAGCAACATAACAGTCTGATAGTTTTGGAAGAAAGAACATTTTTGATATTTAAAATGAACCAGTGGCAGTAGTTTCATTACCAAATTTGGCCTCTGGGCTAAACCAAAGGAAAGGTCATCACTTTCATTAATCCAATGTCTTGCTGAGTGTCATGGGCCTATATCTCCCCTGTTTTTCTCCATTTATTGCCGTGTTAGAACAAATCTTCCACAAAACTTGCCTCACTCTTGTTCCTGACAAATGTCACCATCAGGTTAACATGAAATTACAGAATCAGAAAAGACCTTCACTGTTAAACCATGACCACAAGTGCCACTTCCACACGCCTTTTAAACACCTCTTGGGGCTGGTGACTTCGCCACTTCACAGGGGAGCCCATTCCAGTGTTTGACAATCCCTTCCATGAAGAAATTTTCCCTAATACCCAATCTAAATCTTCCCTGGCACAACTTGAGGCTACTCCCTCAAGACCTCATACTAAATAAAAAGCAAGGGTTGGAAACCTTCACAGCACATTAGAAATTTGTATTGTCAGAATATCCAATTGATCCCCATAAAATAAAACCGTGGCAAAGATGTTTGAGGAAGCCCAAGCAGAAAAGGTCCACCAGAGCAGGGACAGGACAGGATGTTCCCCACCCCTGGGCTGCTCTCATCTCTCTAGGCCAAGCTGCCAAAAATGGGATTCCTCTAAGTATAAAGGCCATGGCTAAACTGTGGAAAACAGGAGATGGACTGTCCGATTAAGAACTTTCTTGACAGCTTCTGTCTCCACTTCTAGGCTGTGAGCAAGACTTTTAACCCCTGAGCAATACATTTGACCTGGAAGCTTCAGCCTCAGCGACTGCAAGGCAGAGATAAACCCACAGTCAGGGCGAGGAAGATTAATTAGTGAACTCTGAGAAAGAGCCCACAAAGCACCAGGCCCTGTAAATTATAATATCACATTTGATAGCCACACCTCCAGCATAATTATATCTCAGTTTAACCACGAGTCAGAGGGGACAGGGAGCACTGGGAGATAGACGGGAGGACTTGACACTCCCTCCCCAACCCATCAGTGACATCTGAGGGTTTATGGGCTGGTCACTGGGCTCAGCCCTCTGCTCTGGGGTCTGTGAAATGCCTCAGGCTGCTCCCTGGGACGAACAGACACTCTGACACCAGCATCAATAACAGCACTGGAAGAAAGGCAAATTTCAGGAAAAGTTGTAGCAGCAAGCTGGCATGGAAAAGGGCCATGTTAAAAATCCATTCAGTCACCGATGGAGAGCCCAAGGCTCAAAACATGTAACTGGAAATTACTCTTTTAAATCATTGTCATCAAATTCTTCAGGTTCGTCTTCACAGAAATGACCACTTGAAATCAAATTATATTTTTCACTTGGTGTTTCGCACCATTAACCCTCCTCTGCTTTCTGCTCCCAGTGCTCCATGAAGTGCTGAAAGTAAAAGAGGAAAGCCTTGGATGCCACACTAAAATCAAATTATGGCTTTTATTTATTTTGTTGAATGACCAACAAGATTTTTAATTTCATTCACTGACTTTAAACCACCAGGGGTTTTTTAGGGCAGTCATTCACTTATTTTCTTTAAAATGTCTTTTCCCAATGTAAACAAATTCCAGAAAACTACGCCAAAGATAACAAAGGAAGTCTTATCTTATATTAAACATGTTATTTTTATTTAGCAATATACAGCATTCTTTGTGCAGGCACATATGATAAGCTTCCCTCAAAGTGATTGCTGAAGGGTCAGAAGAGGCTTATTTTGGCAAAAATGGAACTGTAGCCCTCGTGATTTTGCACAGAACTAACACACTGAGGAGTCAGGGACAGTTTCTGAGCATTACACCTTCTGCAGCACAGAAATTACAGAATTTTTGTAAATTCAAAGCAAGAATGGATTCACCTTTTATGTAAATGTGGCTTTGCGACTCTGGTCAGATGGCGGAGGTGATTTCCCACACTCACCCAACAACCTATCAAAAAATGTCTCCCAAAAGAGAGTCTTGAGTTGATGCTTTTTTCTAGGAGTGGCTCCTGTGCAGGTGTCGCTATTTCTTGTGGCAGGAGATGTTTCTCAACATCTTGCATTTAATTCTTTATTTTCAGCACAAAAGCAAGATAGATACATATATAGATAGACAGATAGATAGATAGATAGATAGATAGATAGATGTATATACATACTTCATTAAGAAATTAAGTGAAAAAAGTCAATTTCAAAGTATTAAAACTGGAAAGGTCAGCAGCAGCTTCCCACCTGAATGAAGAAAGACATAAAAATTTTACAAACAGAAAGCAAAATATTTAGTGATGCTATTATATGGTAACCTACCTACAATTGCAGGAAAAGTCTTCAATGACCTAAAAATTCCGTGCTCCTGAAGAGACAAATGCTGGGTGATTGAAGAGGTAAAAAAAGTCAGTCACAATAAATTAGGTGTTGGAAGCAGTGATCATGCTTCTTTCACAGATAGCAGTGGCTCAGAGTTCATGAGGAAATCAGCATATAAATAGGAAAGGAGAAAAATGGCAATGGAAAAGGAATGTGTAAAGAACCTAGAGGGGAAAGGTGAAACAAAAACGGGTTGTAGAGTGTGAAGGCAGGGAGACAAACCTTGTGATAAGGAAGGAGCCACCCAAAGATGTGGAAATTTGCTGGGCAGGTAAAAATAGACAGAAATATCAAAAATCATCCGAGCCTAATATTTAATAATGAGCACTGAGGAGCTTTCAGCCTCCTTGAAGCCTCTCCCACCACCTGGCCATGGCCCTGGAGCATCATTTTGGCTCAGTCTGTCTCTGGTCTTGCTTTTTGCCTCCTGGATGAGCCTTAGACCATCCTTTCTGTAATCATTAACATAAGGATGGGTGCATTGGAAACAGAAAACCAATCCAGACAATTTGGACACAATATTAACCATAACATGTCATAAACCAAGCTCAAATCTTTGGATCTTAGGTTATCCCAGTAGCCCTGCACTAGGAGTCATTGCAGATCAGTTGAACCAACAAGTATAAAGATTTTTATTCAACTTTATATGAGTTAATTACACTCTATGTATGTTTTAGAGGTAAATGAGAAGTCTCTAAGGAGAATGTAGCATCTAATGAGGGATAGCACAAAAATTTGTACCTTTCACAGCTCGGTATGAACATTTCAGAGATTGGATTTTTCCACTGAGGTAATTTTTCCTTCCATACTCATATTTACTTGCTCCCAATTCATTGTAGTACCTCCTGTGCTGGCTGGTCCCGGAAGGGGTGCTGTGTTTTAGATAGTAACTTGAGTTGTAGTTGTTCATTGAATTTGTTCTTGGCCCATTGTGAGGAAATAATAAATTCATCTTGTCAGTTCAATAGCACAGGACTACTTTGGGATATTCAGTGATTTACCACCTACTTCCTGGCAATTAAAAAAATAGTCATGTAAATTAATTATGGAGGTCACAAATCATGCCTTCCATCAGGTCAGCATTCAAGCTGCAAACAAAGAAGTCCCCACTTGTCTAACATTCAGCCAGCTGGAGGAGATCTTAGCTGTACACAGGAAAAACAAACAATATGGGAGTTTCTTATAGGAATTTGTTATGTACTAATTGTTCTACCCACATTTAGAGCTTGTGCCAAGGTCAAAATGATTAGAGCTTGTGGGTCAATGTGGACACACAGATGAAATGAATTTTATTTTGGGGTTTAACTTGTGGTGTGGCTCAGAGTTTACAGCATTCACTGAGTCATAGAAAGTTTATATTTACTCTCTCTCTGGCTTGACAAACCCTTCTGTGGATCAGACCAACTATTTCATGCTACCACTAAACCACATCCTGATGCTGTACCACTGAGAACACTGCCCAGCCTCCAGAGGCTGATGGTTGTATAAATGATGGAGACGCCACCCTTAGCAGGAGATTTTCTGGAATTGCTGAGATTGACCTGTGCTTATGTCTGCTGATTTAAGTAAGAAATGCACCATGAGAGGTCAGTGAGGAACAGAAGAGTTATGGAATCATAGAATAAAAGAATGGTGTGGGTTGGGAGGCACCTAAAATAACATCCATTTCCAACCCTCCTGCCATGGACAGGGACACTTTTCACTATCCCAGGTTGCTCCAAACCCCATCCAGCCTGGTCTGGGACACTTCCAGGGATGGGGCAGCAACAGCTCCTCTGGGCAACCTGTACTGGACCTCACCACCCTCTGAGTAATGAATTTCTTCCTAATACCCAAGACTCAATGCAATTCTCTTCAATTTCCTTTACAAGTGTCCTTTCCTAGTGCTCTTCTGAAGTGATGCAGAGTCAACACAAATCCAGGTGTACTCACAGCTAGAGAGCGGATTCTGAAACTTAGAGGCAGCCAGTCCTCTGTAAGGAAAGAAAACTGAGATGATTCCCTGCCATGCCTGAAGTCATCTCCTTGTGCTTTTTCAGAAGCTTAAGACCTGCTTGCCTTTAGAACCAGACTGTAAGGGATTTCACATAGGCAAGAACATCCACATCAAGTGCCCTTTTACAAGTCAGCACAGGGGACTGATGGGGGGCAAGAGAAACACCTACATTAACATAAGAATATTCAATAAAACACATGATTCATCACTCACACCACCTGAGACTAGAACATAGACCTCTAACTGTTAGTATCTGTTATTGCTTTCACAAAATAATATGTAGAGCTTCTAGGTGTTATGCAAAGCATCCACCTTAGCTGAGGTTCCTTTTTATCACCAGAGCAGCTCAGGCAGACCCACTGGCAGTTGTAGAAGGGAGCAGAGCCCTGTTATCTCTAGCAAACAGCTTCCCTGCAACTTTGGGATACACCTCCACCAAAAGTTTCTGTTTCAGAATTTAACCCCTGCTTCACAACACTCATGCAATGAAAGCAGAAGTGAAATAGTGATGTTTTTAAGTGAAACATGCTCCTCTTCAACAGGTCATGCTTTAGCTGAACATAGCCTAACTGGATGCAATTATTTAGCCTATTCTATTTAGAGGAAATAAAAAAGCTAATTCCTTCTAGTATTACCTTCTATTGATGTTCTTTGTGTGCTGGAAAGTTTAAAAATACTGTCTAGTAATCAAGCAAGTCTTCGAGATCAATGTCTGTGAGATGTCTAGTGGAAAAATAAGACACACTTCTTTTAGAAAGAGACACTGCAATACTAAACCACATCTAAAGAAATCAGCTAAGAGGCTGGTGGGGGTGATTTGGATCCAGTCAAGAAAAAGAGGCAATGGGCAGAAACTGATGCACAGAAAGTTCCAACAGGAGAGAGAACTCCTCTGCTGTGCAGTGACCAAGCACTGAAGGGATTGCCCAGAGAGGCTGTGGAGTCTCTCTCACTGGAGATATTCCAGAACAGTCTGGACACCACCCTGTGCCCTGTGCTCTGGAATGACCCTGTTGAGCAGGGAGGTGGGACCAGATGAGCCACTGTGGTCCCTTCCTGCCTGGCCCATCCTGTGATCTTTGTTGCTAACTAAGGAGTCGGAAAATCCACTGAATGTTACTTCCCTCTTTAAGGTGAAGGAGGCTGTTTAAGGACTGCATGGACAAACTGCATTTTCTTGGCTGAGCTTTCAACCTGAGGAGAGATAGGGGTCTGCTCACCCGAAGAATTGAAGTTAATGTTTAATGAAAAGAACGTTTCTACCGCAACACCACAGAAATGGGATAAATGTCAATGTTCTCAAAAAACCTTAGCTCAAAGCTCAGGAGCTCTAAGAAATATTTCTGCCCCAGTGTGGAGGAAAGATGCATTTTATTCCATCTCCCTGGTCTCCATAGCTGTGTCCACACAGCAAGAAGAAAATTGAAGATTAGTATGCACCCAAGTCATGCTCTGTAAATCCACATTGACTGAGGAATCCTTGTAGCTCTGACTTCAGTGAACTGAGCTCAGAGTCTTGAATAATATCATCCTCTTCTAGGAGACATCCTGAACCTGATTTAAACCTGTGTCAGCCAACAAACATGATCAAAAAAGGCACTTACATTCACCTGGCCTATTTAGCTGGGTATTATAGGTAACTTCCTTTAACAAGAAAACAATTGCTCTTGGAAGTTTCTATTTCTTCTGGAAAATAAATAGAAAAAACTCATAGATATTGTGCTGAGGGAGTATTGTTGGTGGTGTTTGTCTGATGGTGAAGCTGGCAGGGCTGGGTTAATTGTTGGACTTCACAATCTTAGAGGTCTTTTCCAACCTTAATTATTCCATGAGTCTATGATTTAAAAGGAAAACGTTGCAAGTTAGGTCAGGTACAGAAATGCACAGAGTGTGTCTGGTCAGTTGAATGCCACTCTTAATGCTTGAGGGCATTCTGTAAGAAGATTATTAAATGCACATTCTTTCTCATTCTTTAGGTAAGATGCTGCCCAAGCAACCCCTTTATTTCTTTTTTTAATCATTTCAGAAGCTCAAAACTCTGCCATTACTGTTCACATTTATTTACATAAAGTCTGTGATATGTTACCAAAGTCCTATTTAGATGGAAAGCTGGATTTAAAAAAATCCATCAGCTATTTAAATGACAAATATGTAAATTTACTTAGTAGATCCAGGCATGCAACGATATTTGTCAAAGAATACCTTCACTCCTTCCTTTGCATTAATAGCCACCAGGATTGGGATAAAGCAAATAAGGAGACATAAGGGAACTTCCTAAAGAGGAACAGTTCAAGATGAGTGCATTTTGATTGCCCTATGCAGCAGCTGGATGGACACATAAGGACATTCAAAAGATGTTGGAGGTGGCTGTTCCCCATCACCTGGAAAGCCTGTGTCAGAAACAAGGCAATCAGGAAAAAAAATAGGAATGACAGACAGCTATTGACATGGCAGTTGCTTCTGCCGGGAAATGCATCAGGGAAATGCACATGTAGGATCTCCTATGTAGACAGTTTCCACTGTGATGTAGGGCTGAAGGATCCAGACCTTGTTTTCCTGATTTAACAGGACAGATATTCCGTACTCTCCACAGATTGTGTGCATGCACCCAGGGTATGGCTACTGACAATTCTTCCCTTGGAGAGGCTTGAGGAGAATATCCATCTGTCATTTCCTGCAGCAGTGCCCAGACCCAAATATGACACACACCAAAGTCCATCTCAACAAGCAAAAACCGAGGCAATAATTCAAGACAAACTGGGTTTTCCCAAAATGTCCAGTGAGCAAAATAGTCCAGCCCCACCCCTTGGATAAAGCATCTTCTTCCTGGCAGTTTGTGTTATCAGCCATTTTAGTTTAAAGTTGGCGACACCTGAGGGTAATTTGTGGCAGATTCAGCCTCGTTAGTGGTGAGAGAGAAATGTTTCATTTATTTAGAAGAACAAATATTAGAGTGTATAAATATCGGAATATAATTTCTTCAGTGTCCCTATTTGTATGTAAATCACCTGTACATGTCTAGGGGCCATTCTCTGGCTGCTGGGCATTAGTTTACCTCACTGGGAAAACAGCTAAGTTATTCTTCCTGGCCAAGAAAAAAGGAAAAATACATGGATAAATATTCTTCCAATACAGACTGTGTGTCTCTGTGTGCATACGTACCCTGCACGAGACTTAAGACATAAAATAATAACCTCAGAAAAATTCCTGATTGAATGGACTTGACCCATTTTGAATTCTAAAAACCATTAAAGGCTCTTTTCCTGATAAGTTTTCAGCAAGGAAACATTTCTGCACCCCTGAAAGACCTTAACATAAGGTTTCACATATGTCATGTGAGATCTTCACTAGGAAAAACTTTATGCAATGAACACACAAGATACTCCTGTCTGGGCTATGAGTTAAAAAAAAAAAAAAAAAAAAAAACAACAACAACAACAAAAAACAACTTTGCTCATGAGTTTGTCCTTTTTTAATCAACTCCTGAGCAAATGTAGGAGCTCACAGGCCCTCACAATCAAACCTGGCTGTGTGTCCTGTGCTGTGATGCAGTAAGGATGAGTGATAGCTTTTTAACAAAGCTGTTTCCTCTCTTTGAGCTGCTCAATTGAAATACAGTTGATATGAAGGAAAAAAAAACCACATATATGCTTATTTTAGCTACTTGCAGGCTTGATTATGTGATAGATGAGTGTTTTCTTGCTAAATACTTTGGTTTCCCTTCCAAATGCACAGAGTCATTTTTGATCATTTTCAACGTAGTTTGGATAATGGTCTAACTCTACCTTTATATTAGAGAATTGTTAATTGGACTTAGGAACAGAGAAAAAGTCATGGCACTGCCCTGTACACCAGAACAGAAGTACCTTAAAAAACTAACTGAGTTCTTTAAATGTCATAGCATGGGAGCTGTTTTCCAGCAGCATCTCACCAGGACAGCAGCCCAACTTAGCATCATCTCCCAGTATCCCTATATTAAGCTGATTTTTATACCCAAGGACTGAACAGCATTTTTTGCTGTACCCTGGCAACTACTTCTTCGTGACCAATTACTCAACTACTACAATATCATCCCTCTTTTTAATAGATACAATTTTTCATTAAATAAAAGCTCCTGATATACAATTTTGCCCAGTTTTCTGACTACTGGATTGACAGAGGTGAATTTGCTCACATCAATACACCGATACAATATTTTATCCACAAAATTTTGAGGACTCAAGACAAATTTTGACAAGCAATGTGACTCTCAAGAACAAGAGATCATCCAACACTAAACTAAGTGAAATTTAATTTTCTCCTCCATTTGTGAAGAAGTTTATAAACTAAGCTTTTTAAACCATGTAATAGATTTGGGTTCTGAGCTATTTCCTTTGTCTGAGCTATGGTGAATGTTAAAAAAAAAATCCAATAATTCAAAATGACAAATGGAGCTGTTCTCTTCAAATTCTTTTTAGTAATTACAGCTTTCCTTTTTAACAACTATGAATATCCTTTTTACATATAAAGAAGGACAATGATCTCCTTCTTAACTAAAAGTTTACAATGAGAACTTGTGCTCTGAAAATGAGTACTTCAGTGTGAAATAAAAAAATAAAATTACTTCAGTTTGTTGAAAGACATTCTCTTTGCTTATCACAGCCTATATGAAGAGAGGTGACCTTCCATGTTTTATTTGCAAAGCAAAATTGTTTACTTTTTGGAAGAAGAGCTACAACTTGAAAATATTATTGACTACAGGAAACGTAGTTGAGTTTCACTGTTCCTTACTACATGCAGCAAACCAGGCTCTGTGAGATTTTCTTGAAGGCTATTTCCTTCTTAAAATACATATAGGCAGTGGTTTGTATTACAAACTGGAAAAAAAAAACAAAAACAAAAAACCCCAAACAAACAAACAAACAAACAAAAAACATATGTAAGCCAGCATTTCAGACACAGAAGTAGCCTGGGAAATGGAAATCACTATATTCTATATTGACCCCTACTTTTTCCCTCCCATAGTGGGTGTGACGGTGTGTTCACGTCTCTGTTTCTTCTTTTTTTTTTTTTTTTTTGCTATGTCACCCAGATCCACAGAATTAGTCAGCTCCTCTGAAGGCAAACACCCATTATCAAGCTCTCACAGCCACCTGCTCTCCAGCAATGCCTCCAGACTCTGACACCAACATGAGGTTCAAGTTCTCGATCCTGGCGCTTCTCCTGGAAGTGATTGTCATTGTTTTGTATGGGATATTTGTGGATTATGACATATATTCTTCTCCTACACAATTATACCCACGTAAGTATTTCTGCCTAAGATTTATAGAGGCTGAAATTTCTTTATACTGATCCTAAGCAAGACTTCTGAATAACTTACGAGACCTGCTCATAAATCTGGAAAAGAAAGTTGTGTTTTGGGGCAAGCACATTTTTCTGTGATGTGAAAGCAGCAGGCTTCAAAGACAAATCCAAATTGAACACATATAAAATTCTACAAGTACCTCACTGCTGAGAAGTTTACTGTTCTGGGAGAGAAGAGCCTGGGAAATAGTTCTAGTGTTTGCACAGCAGGTTAAGATTTGGAGAACTGTGTATTACTTTGAAAGATTCCAGCATTTTCCCGAGAGAGATGGGGGTGTTTCTTGCCAGACCTTCTATCCTGATTACTGTATTAAATAATCAAAATTAATAGAATTATTTCATTACATTTCATTAGTATCATCCAGTTTTGGAAAAGGTGTTTTATGAGAAGATGGAAATTGAGCTGCATGTGCATCGTTGTTATAAAGATGTTAAAGCTGGACTTTGTGAAAGCTGGACTCTGAAAAGGGCCATAGTTTTGGTGTCAAGATGGATAACCCCCTGCTGTCTTCCAAAGGAGTGGCTCCATTAGGCAGCAATGGTTTAGCCTGGAAATGTTTCTGTTGATTTGTTGCTCTGCAAACACTTGATGAAGATCAGAAAAAGCTCTTGGCCTGAGAAGTAGCTACTCACTTCTCTCACCCCCTCCTCCTCGTGCAAAGATAAGACCATTGTGAATAAATAGAAAACAAAGTCTGTAGAGCTGCAAACTCTGTTTTCCTGGCAATATTGAAGGGTTGTTGTTCAGTTTTTTGGCTCTGAGGCCTCAATGACTTTTAGCCCTGATTGCAATGTGCTTGGTGAGGATCGCAGAGTACAGAGCTCCCTGCCTGCAGGCAGCACTTGTGTAATTTTGAATGTATCCCTCTTGTTCTCTCATTCTATCTGTCCTTTCCGTGGCTGTGACAGGGGAATGTGATCACAGGTTGGAAAAATCTTGTGTTGTGTATTCTCACAGAGAGCATTATCTGGGTCAGAGAACAGCAGGTGAGGGCATTATTCAGCTTCAGATGCAAGTCAGCTGATGGACATAGGGGCTAATTACTCACATTTAGGTGAGCTCCACTGCAATGTGGCAGCATTCCTGAGATGTGGTAGCTTAGGCTGTGCCAGAGCCCACTCCCCGTGACACAGTCTGGCCATGTCAATGATGTTCACAGAGCCCAAGGAAAGCTTGGGTTGGAAGGGACCTTAAGACTCACCCTATTCCCCCCTTTTCCATGGGCAGGGACTCCTTCCACTACCCCAGGTTGCTCCAAGCCCCATCCAACCTGGCCTTGGACACTTCTAGAGATGGGGCAGCCACAGCTTCTCAGGGCAGTCTGTGCCAGGGCCTCTCCACCCTCACAGGGAATAATTTCTTCCTAATACCCAATATAAATCTCTCCTCTTTTAATTGAAAACTGTTCCCTCTTGTCCTATCATTATCTGCCCATTTAAGAAGTCCCTCTCCCATTTTTATAAGCCCCCTTTAAGTAGTAGGAGGTGCTTTAATGTCTCCCCAGAGCCTTCTCTTTTCCAGGCTGAACAAACACAGCTCTCTTAGCTGTGTTTATCTCTAGCTCATGTTAAACTATCCCAATTGTATTGAACTATCCAAGTTCCTAAATTAGGTGGCCTTATCTAGACAGTGTACTGGGAATTATTCTTGGTCCACTGTGACCCAGGAGGTGACTGTTGGCCTAAGCAAAAGTTATGCCAAAACCCACATGAATAATTTGACTGCACAGGTAATTGAACCAACACTACAATATAGGTCTTTAAATGTAACCTACCCAGTTAGAGGTCACTTATGCTTATTTCTTCATTAATATCACTGTCTAAAAAGTGTGGGAGGAATTTCCTGCTGTCACCCATGCCTCCCTGCACAGGCAGTGTATGACATTCCTGCACACTTGTCCCCTGGCTGCCCACACTATTGACCTGTGAGCAGCCTTCTGGAATGGTTTGGGCTCATGCAAACTGGCCCCTTGACCTTCTGCCAGGCATGGCTTTAGGCATAGCATGGATGAGAGACTATTCTTAAGGTGGGAACAGTGTTTTAGGAGAGAAGAACATATATTTCTTTTGGCCAGGCTGTTCAGATTACCAGTAGAGACATAAACCAAACAAACACCACCGATGTCATATTGAATTTTTAGATGCTGGCCTCACAGAGGTCATTCCCAATTAAAAAAAAAATGGAAATAAAAGTAGATTTTCACAATATATTTTCACTTTTAGGACCCCTTACTCTCATATTTACCTGTACAAAGTGAAAAAAAAAAAAGTGCAGTTTGCCAGAGGACTCAGCAGAAATTTATTGCTATGGTTGTATAGGTGTATTAGGAAATATCTTGAGCAAGGACTTTCCTTGAGTCCCAAACTGATGGTAACCCAGAATGATGGGTTCAAACTACTTCCTGTGCTGTGCCTTGGAATGTTAACCTGTTGTATCTCATAGATTCGGTTCTTGCATCCAGGAGGTAACTCATATTCTCAGGATTACAGTGCAAAGATTTTGTATGCTTTAGACACCTCAGCACCATGAATTCAAGTTGTTTCAGTGGTTTTGGACAGAAGAAAAATGAAAATAGTAGTGGAGGATCAGCATAGCTTTGCACTCAGGTAAGGAGGGCTAAGCTGAGATCATTCCCAAATTGTAGCTTTGCATTATATCTGTTTCTGGTGGATACAAGTACAGGCATGGCAAATTGGATGGACAATTTCAGGTGCCTTGTGCTGCTGGAATGGGAGAACAAGTGGGTCTGATGGTTCTTAGAGCACTACAAGAGGATTTCTTCCATATTGACATCCTGTATGCATTGTCCTGTGAGCATCCATGACTCATGGCTTAGGAAAACCAATGCATCCCTCTTGTTCAGGGTTCTATGGTTTACAATTTTAGGCCAAGCAAGATCAGTTTGAGAGTATGTCACAAGCATGTATTGAGACTGACCACCTTGCAGTGGAGTTTATGTGCTGGTCTTGGCCAGCCTTGCAGAATTCTGGGCAGTGGCTTTGTTCAGGATCTGCTGGAGTGCTTTCCCCAATCTTTATTTTCTTCTCTCAGGGAAGTGCTATGCTTTGTCAAACACAGTTAGTTACTGAAACAGTTCAGTTCAAACCATGCTGTTTTCTTCTTCATTTAAAGTCACTCCAGACTGACTCTTCTTTAAAATCATGCATGAGAGATAGTTAAAGTTCGAGGTACAGGCTAAACTAGAAGGAATTTGTCCTCAACACTTGTGAATTAAGCTAATTTTAACCAGGACTTTAAACCATTTGTGTGAATAAGTCCAGACAGCTTTAAAATATCCAGCCTGAAGAGGAAGCAAAAGGATTGGAGGCATTTGTGAACCACCTGCCTTTCTACAGAATCAGACAATGGCCTGGGTTGGAGGGGACCTTAAAGTTTATCATCTAATCCCAAACCAATAAACGATGCTGTTTCTTAAATGCAAAGTAAAGGCTCTTAGTGCGTATTTCAGTGCTAGGGCAGGGCTGGAATACGACACTGCAAATATAAAGAGTTCATTAGGAATTCCTGATTAGGAATTAGTAACTTCTTATACTTCTGGGCCCTCTTTTGGCTAAGCCTGGTAATGCAAAACTGGAGATTGCTTCAGGTAATGGGAATTGCAACTTGAAGCCAAATGTTATACTAACCAGCTCAAGTTTTTCAAGCTTATTGGCATGTAAAAGGAATAATTTTTTAATGGTCTCTCTATACTGAAAGTTCTTATTAACAGTAAAATCAGACAAAAAGTTGCAATTACAGGACTAAAACCTGTCTGGTTTAGAGTCAATTAAATCACGTAAAGCTTAAATGTAAAAAAATATTTTAAAATATAAAATATCTCTGTTGTGGTGATAGACTCAGTTTGTATTAAAAGCAAAAAAAAAAAGAAAATTAAAGCAATAAATTTAAAAAGCAGAAAAAGAACAAACCATATTGTAACAAAATTCATATTTCAAAAAACAACCAAATATTTGAATGAAGTCTAATTGTGTGCTGATGAACTATATTAATTTTTAAATTTAAACTTTGCCTTAAAATTAATTTTTCTTTTATCCATGTAAAAAGATCAATGTCTTGGACAGTAATTTTTAGGGATCCCAAGCATTCCTTCGCACTGGGACACCTAGCACTCACCCAAACAAATCCCATGTACAATATTGGAGTTGGTCAGGACACACTGGCTATGACCACCTTTATTGGAAGGGGAATATAACTTTTCTGTAAGGACTTGAAGCTGTGATGATGTTCCAGGGAGCTTCACAAAGAGAGGACAGTGCCAAACACAAGTAAATTTGGGAGTATAGAGATCTAGTGTCTTTCTATAATGATCTAGGAATCAATACAATCAATAATTAGGTGTGGCATTTTCCAGACAATCAGTTTTCAGCTGGTAGACAGGTCATGACGTGGGAAGAATGGATCACATGCATGACAGGAGTTTGGAACCCTTCTCTACTCAAGCTGCCTTTGTCCCTAGATTTTCACCCTTCACAGCCTCTACATAGACATGTTTTCCCTTCAGATTTTCAGGATGTCCATGTGATGATATTTGTTGGATTTGGTTTCCTGATGACTTTTCTGAAGAAATATGGATTCAGCAGCGTTGGTTTCAACATGCTCATCGCTGCCTTCGGACTCCAGTGGGGAATTCTGATGCAAGGATTTTGGCACATGAGAGACGGGAAAATTCCTATTGGCATCGAAAGGTACATCTGAATTTACAAAAATAGATATTTCTATCCCTAAAGATATCAAGAGAAGCCATAAGCCACAACGTCTGTGGCTTTACCTAAATTTCATGAAGCCTTACTGTCCACCTCTCCACATCCTTCTGCCCTTCACCTCTGAGGGAGCAATTCCTGGTTCACCAGGCTAAGGTAACCAAAATGTGTGAGGAAATTTGAGGTGCTACATTATGTGTAGGAGGTGTGAGTCCTGTAGAGAGATTGTTTTGAATCTCTGAAGCTGTGGAAGCTGGCAGATTTCCAGCAGTAGCACAGCACATCCTGCGTCCAGCAGGAATGGAAGGATCTGTCTTTCCATGACACATGGGGCCACAGAAGAAAGGCTGGAGCAGCATGTCTGTGCACTCACGAGGTTTTCTCTCACTTCTCAAGGAATGATTTTCATGAGCATCATACTCCAGCAGGGTCTGAACACTGACCACAGAATAAGAGACCTCACGGACAACGTCTCTAAGCACATTTAACGCATCTCCTCTTCACTGTCCTGCCTCTACCAAGGTCTCAGAGTGTTTTCCACATCTGCAGTTCTGTTTTCTGAGACAACTTGTAAACAGTTTTGAAATTAACAGAATCCAAACATTACTGACGGCAAAGCAGGAATGATACAGGTAGCTCTCTAATGCTTACAGGCAGGCATTTTTAGAGGCACCCACAGGTTAGTGCCTCTCTGTGCGCTAAGGTTTTGATCAGTTTCTGGTTTTATTTACTTTTGCCAATCCCCTGCCTGACGGCTCATGCAGAGATGATGCACAGAGACAGAGAGGTGGGCAAGGCTGCCAGGATTATATAAACCATCTGACCAAAGACCTCACTGCTATCTTGGAACCCAGGCGGCAGTCAGGGGTGGAAATTGAGGAGCTGGAGCGTGTCCAGAGAAGGGAACGGAGGTGGGGAAGGGTCTGGAGCACAAATCTGAGGAGGAACAGCTGAGAGAGCTGGGAAAGGGGCTCAGCCTGGAGAAAAGGAGGCTCAGGGGGGATCTTTGGCTCTGCACGACTCCCTGACAGGAGGGGACAGCCAGGTGGGGGTCAGGCTCTGCTCCCAGGGAACGGGGACAGAACAAGAGGAAATGGCCTGAAGGAACAAGAGGAAATTGCACCAAGTGAGGTTTGTTTGGATATTAGGAAAAATCTCTTCACAGAAAGGGTGGTCAGGCATTGGAATGGGCTTCCCAGGGAAGCTGTGGAGTCACCATCCCTCGAAGTGTTTTAAAATCCTGCAGATGTGGCCCTGAGGGACATGGTTCAGTGGTGGGCTTGGCAGTGCTGGGTAAAAGATCAGACTCAGTGGTCTTAGAGACCTTTTCCAATCTAAATAATTCTGTGTTTCCATGACATCCCTGCACATCCCAATACACTTTACATCTGCATTTTCATCATAATTCCAACCAGCAAAGCACATGTATGGTATAAGTGGGAGGAAACCTTCTACACGTACTCTTCACTAGCTGGTAAGATCCTTAAAAGATCCATCTGGAAAGGTTTAATTTTTATCCATGAAGATGAGCTTGATAATTTTGTATCTGAAGAGTTAAAGTTCTGTAATTTTAATTATATCATTTTAATGGCATGTTGGATATTGCAGCTTTTAAACCAATTTTCTTTTTCTTTAATGTGTTTTGGGGTTTTCTTTCTCTTTTTCTTAACTTCAGCATGATAAATGCAGACTTCAGTACAGCAACTGCTTTGATTTCATTTGGAGCACTCCTGGGGAAAACAAGTCCCATTCAGATGCTGATCCTGACTCTTCTGGAGATCACCATCTTTGCATGCAATGAACATCTAGTTACCAAAATATTCAAGGTACAACTACTTAGCAATCATTGTTTTCTCTTTAGAAAAAATGCTTTCACTTTTTAATATTTCCAGATTGCTTATGCCAGGCTCTGGTTTCTACCACAGAATGAAAGCGTTAAATCCTCTAGACTTCTTGTTCATCAGATCCTTGTCTTTATATTGTATAAAATCTGTGGCATTATTTTGGGTCCCTATCACAGGCCACAGATGTTGGAGCTTCCATGACTATCCATGCTTTTGGAGCTTATTTTGGTTTGGCTGCAGCTCTCGTCTTGTACCGTCCTGGTCTGACAAACAAACATGAAAATGATGAATCCACCTATCACTCAGACATGTTTGCCATGATTGGTAAGTGATGTAATATTGAGAGCTGATCAGCTGTTCATCCCTCTTCCATCCCTATTTTTTTCTGATTACCTATTATTATGCTACATTCATTTTCCTAAGTACACTTCTGGAGGCAAATTCCTTTTAGTCTCATGCATGCATTGTATTTTCAATGCCACGCGTATTTTTAGTTTTGCCTTGCTTCCAAGGATGGAATGATCAAATTAAATATGTGTTTCCACTATGTGTTAATGGTGACTTCCTTTCTGTTATGTCTTGTGCTTTTCAGCAGTATTTCCAAAACAATTGTCCATAATTAAAAGGACTGAGTTGTGCCCGTCATGGTAATGAATGCCATGAAACTATGTATTTGTCTGTCCATGAGAATTGTTCATGGACCAATTAACCAGCTAAAACATTCAGCTGTATTGATAGATGATAAGGGATTTTCATGTGAATTGTGTTGCCTGTGCCTCCTGTTCTGGCTGGGGTTTCACAGTGGTGGTGAGCTCTGACGGTGAGTGGGGCACGACAAGGGGTCATTAAATCCTTCCAGTAAGATTTGACAAGAGACCATTTGTCAAAATGCCAGCTGCCAGTGTCAATATCGTCTGCAATTTCTATCATTTCTTCCAGAATTTTGGCTATTCCATGTTTCTCATTAAACATCGTCCTCACTTTTTGTAGCTCACTCTGTTGTATTGGCCCTTGTGACTAAACAGCTTTTGCTTTGTTTTGACTTCTATTCATCCAGGTACCCTGTTCCTTTGGCTTTTCTGGCCCAGTTTTAACTCTGCCATTGCAAATGGCCCAGCAGCCCAGGCAATAGCCATTATCAACACTTACTACTCCTTGGCTGCCTGTGCCATCGTAACATTCGCCCTCTCCAGCTTGGTGGATAAAAGAGGCAAATTCAGCATGGTAAGAATCACATCATAACCCATGTTAAATCAAGCCAATCCTCTCTAATAAGGATGAGCAGGCAGATTCCCAGTGTCCATCTATCTGTCCAGGCTATCTGGAGCCTTTCCCCACACTACGGCCAAAATGAAAGCTATTATACTTGTAAAACCTATAAAGTCGGATGAAAAGTAGCTGAGGGAGATGGGGGTGCTCAGTCTGGAGAAAAAGGAGGCTCAGGGAGGATCTTCTCACTCTCTACAACTCTCTGAGTAAGAAAGGCAGAACCAGGTGAGGCTTGGTCTCTTCTTCAAATACCAAGTGACAGGTTGAGAGAAAATGGCCTCAAGCTACATCAGGGCAGGTTTAGACTGGATATTAGGAGAAATTTCTTCACAGAAAGGGTTGGAAAGTAGTGTAGCAGACTGGGAACATGGTGGTTGTACTGGTTTGATGGTTGGATTTATTAATCTCAAAGGTATCTTCCAGCCTTAATGATTCTGTGATGATTCTCTCTTGCCCACAGAACCTGCTGGACCTTAGAGACATTAGCCCAGTGTTCAGGTGGACCTTTGGATCTTATTCCAAAGATATTCCTACTTGAGTTTCCTTATTACAACAGCCAAAATAGGTCTCTCCAGGAAATGACCCATTCCCTGGAAATCTCAGTGCAGCTGCACAACAGACACAACCAAACCAGCTCCTATCCCCTTGCCCTAAAATCCAGCTGTGTTTTCACCCACTTCAATAGCTGCAGCTATTTGTCTGAGCCCAGCATGTGCAAGAGAGCCTTCAGAGGCACCCAGCCCTAAAACAAGTCTCTGCTCCTCATGTGTGACCTCTGTGTCCCCTCTGCAGGTTCTCATTCAAAATGCCACCCTGGCAGGAGGAGTAGCAGTGGGTACCTGTGCTGACATGGCAATCCACCCTTTTTCTGCCATGTTCATTGGGGTTGTTGCTGGAATTGTCTCTGTCCTTGGATTCCAGTTCCTCACTGTAAGTATTGAGCACCCAGCTCTGCTCACAGTTTTTATTTCTCTTTGGCTTTCCTGGAGCTCCCTTCGTTTGCTACAAAGGGAGGATAGGTACAGCAAACTCCAGGTGATGGTGTCTTTTAATAATGATTTGATTCTCGTGCTTCTGCTCTTTCTTTTGCATAACCATCTAGAGATCGTGAAAGACTATAAACTCACTATAAACTTCCTCTTTCCCCTCGTTTCAGCCTGTGCTGGCATCCAAGCTGAAAATTCAAGACACTTGTGGAGTTCATAACTTACATGGTTTACCTGGAATTCTGGGGGGTATTGCTAGCATCATAGTAACTGCAACAAAAACAGAAATTAGGTGAGTTATAGAGAGAAGAGTGAAAGAAATTGCTTGAGTTTTGAAGGTCTGTTCTAATTTGCTGCCTTCTTTGGATCTAATTATGATTTTTTCAGAAATGCATCATTGGTTTGATGTCAGGCATTGTATTCTCATTTAATTTGGGTTCTAGTTGATCTCCTGCCTTTAACACATGCCAAGCTTGTTACAAAAAGCTCAAATGAAAATTAAAATTAAAAGATTAAAATTAAGAATAAAAGCTCAAATAAAAATAAATAAAATATTATAAAGAAACAGCACACTGAACCATTCAAACACAGAAAAATCTTTAATATGACTACAATTACACTGCTGGTGTTCATAAGATTTAAAAAAAAAAAAAAAAAAAGGCAAAATGCGTTTTCTCCATTATCTCATATAACTCCAAAAAGATGAAATGCTGGTCTTTTGACAACAGAGAGTATTCTCTAATGGCTTACAGGACATTAGTAACCTTTTCAAAGAAGCTGTTTTCATCTGCAGCCTAAAACAAAGCTAAATTAAAGTCATGAGCTCCGTCTTGGCAGCAATGGCAGGATTCGTCGGACTCTGTGATCTTGGAGATCTTTTCCAACCATAAAGATTCTAGGATATTTTCCCATAAGACACCTTGTCCAGTATGCAGAAAATACAGTGTTGTAAGACTGATCACGACCCTCAAAACCCTCCAAGTTTTTTGATAGGCAATGGCTTGGTTTTCTGCCTTTTTCAGGAATGGTCACCGGCTTACTCCTGCCATGCAGGCTGCTGCCCTGGGAAGCACGCTTGGAATTGCAATGGTGGGAGGAGCACTCACAGGTCAGTGTGATGTTTATGTGTGTGACTGAAAACACATGTGAATTTAGAGGTTTCTCCATGGAGAACTTAAATGTATCAACGATTTTGTGCAAATAATACACAATGCCAGATGCCAGAAACTCAAATACCGATGCCAGAAACTCAAATATGGAAAAGTAGTTTTCCAGTGTTTTTATCTTCAAATGAAGTTCAGGTTTGTCAGGAAGAATTTCTTCACTGAAAGGGTGGTCAGGCATTGGAAGGAGCTTCCCTGGGAGATGATGGAGTCCCCATCCCTGGAGGTGTCCAAGGAGTACCTGGATGTGGCACTCAGGGCTCTGGTCTGGTTGACAGATGGTGTTGGGTCTAGGATTGGACCTGATGATCTTGGAGGTTTTTTCCAACCTAAATGTTTCTATGATTCTGTAATTCTATATATCTTACTGAATACACACTCCAAAGACACTGAGTTTTATATCTTCATAGGAATAACAAGGTGTTGTTCTGGAAGGAATTCTTCTCTAGATTCAGACGCTTAAAATTCTGAACAGAAACTGGTTTGAGACCAAGACATACTCAGTGAGGTGTCATGTGTTTCCATGTGTTTGTGAATACTTGCAAACAAACAAAAGTCAGGCTGAAATAGAAATTTTTGGTCTGAAATCTGGTCAATTAAAAACAAGCTCTTATTTATGCCCTTATTTATGTCTGTATGAAGAAATCTGCATCACCTCTCAGAATAATTGACCTGACCTGATGTCCCAGGATGGTTGGGCTTTCCTGTAGTGAAGAAATCAGACAGAAAACTTAGCTGTCTCCCTAGGGCACATCTGAGGGACATTTATTTGATCATTTTCTTCATTCTGTAAACCTCTGATTCTGGTTTTCCTGCAGGTGCTATTCTAAAGCTGCCCTTCTTGGGACAAGTATCTGACCAGAACTGCTTTGATGACTCTGCTTATTGGGAGGTAAGACACAACCTCCTTTTATTTTCATTATGTTGGAGGATGTACAGCCACTGCTCCCTTGGGCTTTGTGCTTTGAGCACATGAGTCAGAAAGGCTTCTTTTTAAAAATTCAAAAATGCTGCTCTCGGGCTGTGAATTTATCAAGGTCACCTTCAGGATCATTTTTGGACTTCTTATGTAATCATGCCTTTTGCATTGGCCTCACCTTGAACAAAAAGCAGCAATAGAGACAACAAATTGATGTCACAGCAGAGGCCTTTATCTCTCTCCTATGTGTTCACGGTATCAGGTATCCTCTTCCTTATCAGAGACTGATGACGTATTCTTAATTTAGGCAATCTGAACTTTATCCTTTATGCCAGGACAAACCCAAAAAGGCAGGGCAAGAAGCAATATATAATATACATTCCTTGCAAAAAAAAAAAAAAAAAAAAAAAAAAAAAAAAAAAAAAAAAAAAAAAAAAAAAAAAAAAAAAAAAAAAAAAAAAAAGTGAATTTAAAGGAATTTGGTTTTTGACAAATTAAATTTCTTCTTCCATGAAGAAAACCCTGAGTTCATTCCTCTGTATCCAGAATTGGTGGTTTATGCAAGGCTGTGTCAATGTTAATAAACAGAAATATAGTATATACAAAGAGAATTATGTTCTTGGCACATTTTAGTCTTCTTTTATGGACAAGCAAAACTATCTATCCTTAACTGAGCTCTTCCTCATTTTTCATGGCAGGTTCCAGAGGAGGAGACAGTACCCGAAATTCACTCCAGCCACCGTGATGAGCACAGCAGATTTGAAGCTGCCATGTAGAAAAATAATTAATCTGCAATATTTTTCCTAATGATGCTCTTTTCTTTTTCTAATGCTAAGAAACAATGAAACAACATCCAATATTGTCCCAAACACACCAGGTTTTTTAAGACAAGCTTGAAGATAGCTATATTTTTGTAAAAGAAAACAAGCTTGATTTTAGATTACTTAGTCATTATACCAAGCTCAGGTGAATAAATTAGATCCTTCTAATATTTTTGTTCATCAGAAAAAGGCATCAAAAACTGCTCTTTAAAATTATTGATATTTTATCTTTTCTTGTCACTGACAACAATATAGCTGTTGTAATAAACTTTGAGCTTCAAGATTATTACAGGATAATATATTTAATTGTGAGATTTCTGAGTTACATCCTTCAACTTTATCGGGGTAATCAAGAAGATATGAATTGATATTTTTAATATGGATTTGAACAAACTTTTCACCAGAGTATCCCAGGTTAACTTTTTAAGAAAGTGTGTTTTCCTGTTTTCTGATGGAGGAGAAAACGTGCTGTATTTTGAAGTTTGATTATGACAGGAAGCAAAATGTTGAAATCATTCTTATGGCAAAGCACAGAATACAGTGATTGATAAGACAGTGCAAGAGACAATATGAGTATCAAGATTCATTGTTAATATGTGTATTGAAAAGGAAAAGAAAGTGAAATAGTAAAAAAAAAAATCATTATTGTTGTAGATCTATTTATTTATTGTCATAGATTTAGTTAGTTTCAAGGACATAATAGCAGGACCTACGAAGACCAAATGATTGCATAATAGGTCTTATCCTATTCAACAGTAATGAGTAGATTGTAGCAGTGTTAATGTCAAGAAATATGACCTGAACTAATGCCAGCTCCAGAAAAACATTAATTGTTTGGAACTGATTGGAAAGAACCATGTTCAACCTACAGAAGACTCAGCAGAGAACTTCCATGGGGCAAGTCACCGACTCTGAAGTCACTTTCTCCTAAAAGAAGTGAAAGCAAAAAGAAGAAAACTGAAGCTAAATTAAGGAAAATTAACTTCATCAGAGAAGTGATGACAGTTCAGAGATAAAACTTGAGTCAGCTGAAGGAACTCCTTGAGGTGCCTTCGTGTATGGGATAATCCCCTGAGAGATAATGGATGGGAAGTGGGAATCAAACAGAAGGGACACAGTGCCTCAGTCCATCATTCATGGGAAGCTGCTGCTGATGTCTCTGAATAAAAGGCCAAAGTGGGTGAACTTTCAACCTTTTTTTTATGCTAGGATCTTATTTCAAGTCTTATTTATCAGACTTAAGGGGGAATCTCCTCTCATACAAAATAACACATACATTTTCATTTCTGCTGATGTATTTTTCCTTGAAAATCTTTAGAAAGATACTAGGCAGGGCTGTCCCACATGTTATACCTGCTGTATACTGCTAGATTTGTCAGATTTCTCTCCATGAATAAAAATACATTTGTTGTATCACACTTTAGTTCAGTTAAGCTCTTTTGCAGATGTGCAATGACTGACTCTCTTCGACCTCGTTGGCTGTAAGACATCCTTTATTCTCTCAAAGCTGTCACACATTCATTTTTGTAAAAACTGAGGAAACATTTAACAAAGTAAATATCGCATTTTTAAAGATTTTAGAAGTATTTTGTGTGTAATTTATGAAGTGTTGAAGTGCTTGGAAAAAATCCATCTGTGGACAGCCTGTAAAAATCTTATCTTCAATACATTAATTTCACCCCTCAAATTCCTACTTGGGAGTTCAGAGGGTCTTTCACTCACCTTAGAGGGGGTAATTCCACTAGTTTTGAGTGCTGACCACACAGGAATACCTCAGTGAGGAAGCACCACCCACTGTCAGTAAGTCTTTGAATTATAGAACCCTTAAGGTTGGAAAATACTTCCAAGATCATCAAGTCTGACCTTGGATGGATTATCATCATGGCCAGTAAACTACATTGAGAATGCTGTGTCTATTCATTTCTTGAATACTTCCAGGGATGGTGACTCCCCTGCTTCGCTGGGGACATGTTCCAATGTTTAACCACTTTTCCAGTGAAGAATTTTTTCCTAATATCCAAACGAAACCTTCCCTGATGATTGATGCCTTCAATAATACAATTTAGGTTGTTTATTTTTTTTTATTATTCCAAAAGGGAAATAATGAACTATAGAGTTTTGTTCTCCAGTTCTCCTTAAAATCTTTCCATAGTAATTCATAACCTCATCCTCTAAGTAATCATTATTGTCCCCTAACTTCTTGTTCAGAAGATTCCTCGCCCAGAGAAATCAGTCCCTTAAGTTCTCTCAAAAAACAGAGTAGGGAGATGAATCCCTTTGTCTAACCAAAGCGTTAAATGCTATTTTATTTTCCATGTGACTGTACCCTTGAAGTATACAATTCATTTCTCCAAAAGTTTTTTTATCCTAATTGTTCACCTGCACATTGCAGATGTCAGTGGTATTTGCTTCTCTGGCTAAGGGTATTTTCTTTGGTTGGTTATTTCCCAATTAATCAAAGTTTTGAATACCTTGAATCAGCAGAGCTTCATTAATAATCAGTTACAACTTCTGTGCAATATGTGACTGGACACTTTAAAGTCACAAGCTTAAAATATTTTATTAAGAACCTTTTATTCTTCCATGGGGAAGCCTTACACTGGCAGGAAAGGAAAGTAAGAAGTTAAACAAGACACAGAGTGGAGGATGAGCTTAAAGGATGGGACTAAAAAGTTAAGAAAAGTTAAAGCACAACTACTCTAAATTTGAGGCTCATGATCATCGGCATTTCTTTTTTTTCTCATAAAAGACTGGCAGTGTTTTATCCCTTCCAACAACTGCTCAAAACTCTTTCTGTCTTACCTTTGTTCTCACTTCGACTTGTTTTTTAATTAAAAGAGCTTAAATAAGATGTTGTGTTTTGGTGGTTTTTTATTTTTAATGAGTAAGAACTTTAACAATATCTTCTTTAAACTAACCAAAGGTCAAGTCTTTTTCAGAATACCAATGGGTGATCATAGCTTTGAAGGTTGTCTTATAGTTCTCCATTCCTACCTCTGCCAGAGCAATATCTTTGTATTTCGTTACTGAAAAGAAAATTTATTTGAAAGCCATTGGCTGAATGTCTGCCTACAAAATTTCTTTTACCTGTTGTGTTCAAATCTGTTGCTGAATAAACACATTAATTGAATGATCAGACGACCAACTGTATTTGTTTGACATTTCTTGGGGATGTCTTCTTTCTCTCTTATTAGGATCAAACTTTTCTCAAAATATATTAACAAAATATGTCTTCTTGCAAAAGGAAAACTCTTCCTGTTCTTCTCAAGCCTCCTGCAAAATGTTCACCTTTCAACCTCCTCTCAGTTCCTTGCTGTTAGTTAAATTCCAGATATATGTGGAAAACTCAACATTTTCAGTGGCTTTTTACTCACTCTGGAAAGGTGAAGTAGAATTAGGCCAGCTGGAGCACAGCTGCACATTGGCCTTGGACATTTCCCAGGACATCTTCCAGGTAGGTGAAATGTCCTGGTCTGTCCTTCAGAGGCCCCGGGGCCAGCAGCAGGCTCAGGGTGAGCCAGGCTGAGAGCAGGCTTGCCCAAGCCCCTCTCCCAGGCTCCCAGCCATATGCCAGGGCTCTTTCCCTCTAGGTGTCTGCACCTCCATTCCCTGGGGAATTCCCGCATTCCCTCCTCTTCCTGACTCATGTCTCTTCAGGGACCCTGACACTTTTGGGAGAGGAGGACAAGGGGGCTCAGCCTTGAGGCACTTCACCTCACAACCTTCATGTTCTGGCCTCAAGGCCACATGCAATTTAGTGTTCTAGATTTCCACTAGAAAACTCTTCCAAACACTGTTCTGTGGGCTGTGACTCAACTTTTCTGTCCAGTCTTCCCCTTGGCTTCTTCTCTCAGCACCTCCTCCTCTTGGACTCTGACACCCCTGAGTTAGGCTGTACCTCAGCTCCCTTTCCTCAGCCAACAGAGGACATTTTTACCAGTGTTGTGTCCAGTTTTGGGATTCCCAGTACCAAAGAGATATGAAGAGACTGAAGAGAGTCCAGCAAAGATGCTGGAGTGATTGGAACGTTTCTCATATGAGGAAACAGAGGTGGGAGCTTAGCCTAGAGGAGAGAAGGCTCAGGAGGATCTTATCAGTGTAAACACCTCAGGGAAGGATCAAATGACTCAGATTCTTCTCAGTGTGTGCCTGGTGCCAGGGTCCATGGCACACACTGAAACTCAGGAGGTTCCACTGTTATATTGTGAGAGTGACTGGGCACTGGCACAGGTTGCCCAGGGGATGTGGAGTCTCCCTGCTTAGGATCATATAAATTTTTAGGTCCTTGGAGGTATTCAAAGCCTGCTTGGACATAGGCTGGGGCAAGTGGCTCTTGGTGGCCCAGCTTGAAAGGGTGATTGGACCACATAAATTCCAGAGTCCTCTCCAACCTCAGTCATTCTGTGATTCTGTGATTTCAAATTCCCAGTGAATTCAATGGAATCAAAGTTATGCCACCCATAAATAGTTCAGTGAGGAAACAGCAGGACTGAAAAGCCCTGGGAAGCACAAGAGAAAGCAGATTACACAATCTGAAAACAGGAAAGGCGTTCCCTTGAAGCCTGCAAACCTTGAGAAAATAATAGAGTGAGGCCGATTGATTTATTAGAGGCTTGGAACCGGGTTATGTGTGAAGAACTGAACAGAGGTTCTCACACCAAGTGTGTAAGAACTGTCTTAACTCTGTGAGAAACAGATTCATTTGCTCTCAGCTTGTGAGCCTTCCATTCATACATCACACACTTTAAAAAAATAAATCTCTGTGTGCTACACCCCTGGGCAGAGGAATTTTGATTTCTCAAGGGTATCAAGGATGTCTGTGCTAAAGGCAAAAACATGATTAATCAGTAACCTGGACAGCATGCAGAATTTATGGCTTACATAGCAAATGTCAGGTTGATGACCTGCAGTTCTTGGACTTTCACACTTGCCCAGTGACCCACACTCTCACCCAGTCACACTGGTTAGCAAACATTTATATGCCCCTGTAGCCTCCTGAGGATTCATTAGGAAGCACACAGGGAGAGAACAAGTCACCAGCTGCAATTAAAACATACCCTTCGCTGGAAAAAGAGGTTTATGGACTAACACAAGAGCCTCTCAAGTGAAATTATTTCAGGAAGACAGAGATCCAGAGTCCACATTTTCTCTTTTCTCGTCTGTGGCAAATACTTGGCTGAATAGAGATGGGCTGGAACAGCAGCACTTCCATTGGTTTTGTGTTCATCCTAGCTTTTCTATCCATTCTGAAAACAGCAGGTTTCTGGAACAGCAGCACTTCCATTGTTTTAGTGTTGATCCTGGCTTTTCTCTCCATTTTGAAAGCAGCAGGTTTCTGGAACAACCGAAGTCAGAATTTTCCTCCTGGTCCAAGACCATTACCTATAATTGGAAACCTTCTTTTGTTTGACTTGAAGAGACCCTACAGGACTTATCTACAGGTACTCATTTTCTTTTCTATTGGTCCTATCAACCAAGCCCCATAGTCCAAGATGTCAGAGAGTTTCTCCTACTGCATCCAATGTATTGCATCCATGCATGAGCCTTTACCAAGGGACCTGGAGATGGTTATTTGAGCAGAAAATGTTGAAGGTAGCATGGATTTTTGCTGTAATATTTTCTCCATGCATCCAGATTTCAGCCTTCAACAACTTTCAAATTAATAGCAAGCGTCCACCTTATTTTTGTAGCAATTTTGAGCAAAAGGCAAACGAATAAGGAATGATTTTGATATGTGGTGTAACCCTCTCTGCCTTCCACTGATTGATGTACCTGGAGCTGTGACTGCAGCATCTTGGCTTCACTGATTTACCAACATTCTCATGTCCCTTTCCTCTTTTCTTCCCCAAAAGCTGAAGATATAACTATACACTCTTAATATCCAGGACAAACCTTTGCCAAAAAAAAAAAAATCTTTCCATTTTCTTCTAGTGCTTTCTTTACTTAGTTTATTGCAGGGCTTTGCTGACTTTGAGTCAGAAGAATTCTATGAACCTGCTCCTTTCTTAAAGTTTTTTCTGCTTAGACATTAAAATTACACATCTTCCCTGCTGATGACTTTTAAAAGCGTAGTTGCACCAACAAACCTGTACAGACGTTGTACTCACAAATCAAAAGATTGCTTGATTCAATATCTGGAATATCGCTGTAGCTCTCCAACAGAGCCCAATCATGTTGACAAAAGCAAGTTCCACCTGTGTTCAGGCCAACAGAACCAACATGTATCTGCTGTAATTCAGTGATTCCTTTCTGATGCTGGACAGTGGTTCTCTGACTTGAGCATAATTCACACATGGGTCACTGCTCCTGTTATTTCAGCTGGCTGTACTCGCTTACCACTTGCTGAATATTTTGCATCTTGATGCCAAATAGATGCCACTGTTTCTCTCTGCAAACCCACTAGAAAGTGAGGGCAGTCAGGAAACCTTCCTCCAGTGAAGAATCAGCAAGACAGAGTTACATAAAAATAAATCTACCTGTACCAGCTAAAAAGGTACCACATTTTCCCTAGGACAGATCCATGGTGCATGTAATCATGTATAAAAAGTTTGAAAGTATCTAATGCTAAACCCTGGCCCAGAAACAAACTGATTTATTTTAAATAAAATAATGGCAGTGGACATTTGAACAGGTTGTTCAGGAGTAGCCTGTACACAAAAGAAACACAAGAGCATAGAGATAGGTGTGAAAACATCAGTCAAAAACTGAATTTACAAGGGTTTTCTGAGGGAAGACAGAACTCTCAGTGCAGTCCTTTGCTGATTTGGAGTTTCAGCTGTTGACACTTCTGCTCATTTTAGAACAATGGAACCCTTCTTCCAGCTGTGCCATTCAATCATTATCCACCACAATGTCTGGCACATTCCCATCAGTTCAATCAAGTGTCTTTCCCTGTAGTCAGGAAAATATCTACCATGTTAGTCACCCAGAGGCAGGACTGGAAAATAAGCAGCACTGGAAAGGGTGATGGCTTTGTCAGCTGTAAAAGTTGTAAATCACTGTTCTCTTCTCCTGACAGCTGTCCAAAAAATATGGTCCAGTCTTCAGTGTTCAGATGGGGCACAGGAGTGTTGTAGTGATTTCTGGCTATGAGACAGTGAAGGAAGCTCTCGTAAACCAGGCAGATGCATTTGCAGAGAGACCTAATATCCCAATCTTTGAAGATTTGACCAGAGGAAATGGTAATTTGGTCTTATTTTTCCTTATCAGCTTGACCTCCTCAATTTTTCTTTTCCTATAGACAAAGCAGGAGCTGGGACAACACCTTGGATCAGAAATCACAGAAGGCATTGGAAATAGGGAGCATTTCATTGACTTCAGCACATTTATTCAACTTTGAAACTACTGACAGTGGCAACAACACAGTCATAACTCTAAAAATAACCACAGCAACAAATAATTGATAGTGACACATTTTTGGGATCCAGAACAGGGCATCCATGCCCAAGAAGCATTTCTAGCTCTCATGATATGGTTCTGGACTTGTGTTACTTTGGACTTATCATAGAACCACATTTTCTGAAATTAGTATTCGACTGTTTCTTGTCATTTCAGTGGTAAATAGTGCTTTTAAATCCAGAATGTGACAATAGCATGTAACACATAGAGAACTGTGAATTTATTTTAGAAAGGGGAATACTGTCTACTGAGCTGGGTTTCAAAATAAGAATTTCACACCCAAGCTTCCTTCTGATTTAGCATAAGAGTTTCATATTTATATCTCCACAGGTCTTTGGAGAAATTCAGGAATAATTCTGTGAACATTTTAACAGCTGCATCTTTTTGATCGTATTATTGCACAGAATCCTACGTCTCACTTTACTTTTTCATTTGAAAAAACCTCATAGTTTAAGTTCATCAGTTAAATGATGTAACAATTTTAGAGAAAAAAAAAAAACTGGTGGTAGAGGTTTTAACATTACCTAATATTTTAAGAGATTTATTCCTACTTAGTTTTTTCCTACAGTCATCAGAGATCTCAGTTCAATTCCACTTCCAAACTATGATGCCCAGCAGTTTGAACTTGAATTTCCAATGTCCACTTTCTTTCAGTGACAAGTGTCTTTGAGGATATAAATTATTTTTATTTGATTAAATAAACCTTAAATATTTATGCTTTGCTTGTGTAATAAACCTGTTGCTGAGAGTTGAAAATACTTAAGACACAGTTTTGGTTTTCCTCATCTGGATGCAATTTAACTCGTTTTAAAAGTGACTGCTACTAAAGAGCTCCATTCTATGCCTACAGAATTATTTAAAAATCTTCTGCCACACTGAAATGTTCTCTTGGTCTCAGGGGTTATTTTTGCTCATGGCGAAAACTGGAAGGTGATGCGAAGATTTACCCTCACAGCCTTGCGAGACTTTGGCATGGGCAAAAAGGCCATTGAGGACCGAATCGTGGAGGAGTACAGGCATCTGGCAGACACCATCGCCTCACAGCAAGGTGGGTGGATCATTCATTCTGCATTCCTATGGAATCACACAGTCACAGAATGGTTTGGGTTCGAAGGGACCTTAAAGCTCATCCAGTTCCACCCCCTGCGTGGGCAGGGACATCTTCTACCAGCCCAGGTTGCTCCCAGCCCTGTCCAACCTGGCCTGGAATATTTCCAGGAGTGGGGCAGCTTCTCTGGGGAACTTGTGCCAGGGCCTCACTAGCTCTAAGGTTTTGTCCAAGTATGCAGAGGTTTTTTGAGCCTTTTGAAGTTCAGACCTTTCTATGAAATGTATGTCAGTTTTATGAATTTGGCTCCTCTGGAATTTTTGTGTCTCGGTATGGTATTCTGACATAGGACAATAATGAATGATAGCAATCAATCATAACAAATAAATAGCAATATTTAATAATAAATTTACTTTTACAAATTACATTGATGTCTTGGAAGGCTGACCTGAAACAGATTCTGGACAGAGCTAGAGAATAAAGTAGGTATTTATTGAAAGACCTCCAGGATCCACCTTGGGCAGGACGGGAGCCCGACCAAGGCTGCATCCACGGTGGACCAAGAATAGTCACAAAATGCCTGACTGGTTATGAGATCTTACATTTTTTATAAGTTTTGGTGCATTTGCATATCGGGGTTTCATTGTTCAATTACACCTTCAGGTTGTGAGGTCTCATCCTTCTTTCTCTCTTCAGTCCACTGTTGTTTATGCTGTTGGGCTGAAAGTTGTCCTTGGTCCTCAGCAGGAAAAGGATTTGTCTTGTCTCCCTACTCTGTGAAGAGAGCTCACTGGCACTGAAGATAAGGCTCAGAACTACACCCCTAGCCAGCACAGAATCTGCAAATATGAAAGCTAAAGCTTAAGGCATCAACATCTCTTTATTACAATGTAATAAATTCTCTTGTTCCCTGTCTAGGAAATCCCATTGATGCCAGCAAAATAATTAATGCAGCAGTTGCTAATATAATTGTGTCAATATTGTTTGGAAAACGATTTGACTACAAAGACTCCAGATTTGTGAGAGTTCTAAATCTGACCAATGAAAGCATGAGGCTTGCTGGGAAACCTTTGGTTACGGTAATGATTCATATGTTTATGTTGCTGTTCCACTGGATGCCACAGGAAAATAGCAATACTGGAGATCAGTTTCTTCTATTAAACAGGAAAATCTAAGACTTTGAGAGATAATAGGTTTACGAAGCACTTTCTTGGACAAAAAAAAAAAAAAACCCTGAGAGATGGTTTGGGAATCCTGAAGTCAACAATCAAGCCCCCAGTCACTCAAAAACATATTTAAGAGATAGTTTGAAGAGTGCTAGTGAGTGAAAAATACCTTCAGATACTTGCATGCAGTGCTGCCACACCCTGCATTGATTCCTGTTTATCTAGGTTTTGAAAAAGAGAAAAAAGTTAATCGAAGAGCTGGCTAAAACAACAAAAAAAAAGTTTCTGGCCAACATTTCCATCTGTCTGGTGGCAGCTTGAAGCTCTTTGAGCCTGACACCTACACTACTCCTGAAAAACAGTAATTTAGGGCAAGATTTTTATATGTATTCTTTGGTTCTTGATGAATTTTCTGCCACAAATTCATCCAGTCACTTTTTCTGTGTTCTAAAACCCAAAATATTAATCTTAAGTTTTTTACTTTATAACTGCAAAGAAGGCCAAATGTTGCTAATTTGTTCTGTAGTGTTTTCAGAGCTCTGGCTGATAAACTCTCTCTACCTTCCACTCTCATAGGTGTACAATATCTTCCCATACCTTGGGTTCCTCCTAAGGGCTAACAAGCCTCTCCTCCGAAACAGAGATGAATTCCACACTTTTCTAAAAGCTATTCTTGTAGAGAACCTCAAAAACCTGGACAAAAATGACCAAAGAAGTTTTATTGATGCTTTCCTGGTTAAACAGCAGGAGGTAACTGAGTATTTTCTTGCAGATTCCATCTTTTATGGTTCTATGAAGACATTTGCAATTTTCTCTCAGTCCTTACAATTACAGCTGAATTTCTATAGAGAAGATGTCTTTGAGAAAATACAGATGACAAAGTGGTAGAGTTGAACAGACACTTCACACTGTTGAATTTCCAACCTCTTTTTTAATCAGTGAACATTTATCCTTATTTATTTTCTTCAGACTGTATAAATATATTTACCAAGGCTGCATCTTTTATTTGCTCTCTCTGTTGTCCTAGCTCTTCTGGCTCTTCTGAAAACATAACCCATTACAGAATGGAATCACTATCTGGGCTTTATTTGGGGTGTCTGACATGTCTGGGTTACCTTCCCCACAGGGAAAGCAACTCTCTTTGCAGATAGTCCCAGTAAATACAAAGATATGGCAGCACTCTCCTCCCGGCACAAGCCCAAAGTTCTTCCTTGTCTTTCACACGTTTTTAAAATAGAGGATTTATATCTTAGCAAATGTTTATCTACATAAATTGTATTTTCACATGGAGAGCTTTGAGTTTTCATCCTTTTGTTTCAACCACTTTTTTTTTTTTTTTTTCAGGAGAAATCCACTACCAGTGGGTATTTCCATAATAACAACTTGCTAAGCTTGGTGAGCAATTTGTTTACTGCTGGTGTTGAGACAATTTCCACCACACTGAACTGGGGCTTTCTGCTGATGCTAAAGTACCCTGAAATCCAGAGTAAGTGATTTAATGAAAGATACTGTTATACTCAGGGTATTAGGGACCAAACAGGAACCTGGAGGATCAACATATCTGTTAATAGGCCAAGGTACAAAAAGCTGAGATTTCCAGCCAATTATTGTCTCTGTGCCCTGTTGTTCAGACTTAGTGATGGTCACACTGGTCAGCCAGCAGCAGAACACAGAGTTCTTACAGGCCAGGCCCTTTGCTTAGGGAAATCTCATTAATTAATAAGTAAAGAGCTGTCTTGTATTGGTCAATGATTTTGTTCCAGGTTTCCCTCAGAAACTGCCAATAAACAGTTAATAAACTTTCAATAAAAGGCCTGTGCAAACGTTAAATGGACTGTACTGAGGCTTTAGGGATCTGAGATTTATAGAATTGCCCTCGTCTAGCATCTCCATTCCAGCTGATAGTACAGTTGTTTGGAGTCAAATGGGAGTTTCGAGACAATCCTTGGGCAGAACACGGATCTTTAGACAGATGAGATGGCAGAAAAAAAAAGTCTTTAGGTTTCTTGTTGGTAAAGAATCAACAAAACACTGTAGTGTTCTTGCCCTCCCATTATTTCTGAAAGGAAAAAAAAAAGATTTTTGGAGAGTTTATGGTTTGTAGTCTAGATCTGTTATACTTTACGCTAGTAAAGCGCACTGTGTCTTGGGGTGAATGAGTCCTTGTATCTTGGAGTTGATTCTTTCTTCAGAAAAGGTGCAAGAAGAGATAGAGCAAGTGATAGGGTCCAACCCCCCGCGGATCGAGCACCGAGCTCAGATGCCATACACAGACGCTGTCATCCATGAAATCCAGAGGTTTGCCAATATCCTGCCCCTGGATCTGCCTCATGAGACTGCTGCAGATGTCACCCTCAAAGGCTATTTCATTCCCAAGGTGAGATGCCTACAGGATTGATTCTTTTAAACATTTCTTCTTTCTGAATTTGTCCAGGAATTCATTCTTCTGTCCTATTTTGCAGGGAACTTACATTATCCCTTTACTGACTTCAGTCCTAAAAGACCAGTCGCAGTGGGAGAAACCAGACATGTTCTACCCTGAGCACTTCCTTGATGCCAACGGGAAATTTGTGAAGAAAGATGCTTTCATGCCTTTTTCAGCAGGTGCTTTCTCTTTTACATTTATACAGAACACGCAGCAAAGATGCTTCTGTGAATTTCCTGCTTCATTTTTCCATGTCCCTTTTAAAAAGTCACAAAAAATGTCAGCTGGGTCAAGATTTCACATAGTGTGACAAGAAGCAGTTGCCATAGAAACCCTCAAATTCTGTGTAAAGTCAAAGGACAGAAGGGGCTTGCCCAGAGTCTGACATGCACCTGAATTTACACACCTGCACCATTTGCCAAATCATGAGAGATTCCAACCCTGCTGCTTCTCTGGCATTTCTCCTGCTTTGCAGGCTCTCTAATTGCTCTTTTTAAGTTCCCATACATCAGGCGCTGGCTAATTTATTTACCATATACACAACATTGTCCATTTTATAGACCCTATTGGTATATTTTCAACTCTGTATGATCTTTTTTTTTTTCTTCTTGTACTCACCATCCAGTACACTGCAATTTTTCTGTTGTTTTTTGTTTTTGTAGAAGAACTTATGACACTTCTAGTTCCCAGGTCTTTTTTTTCCAGACTTAAGTCTAGATGTCCCAGCTGAAAGCACATCCAGGGAGTGTCAGGTCTGGGCACTCTCTGTAGGGCTTATTTCATAGCACAGCCATGCAACAGTTCTCCATTTTCCACTTTCTGTCACACAGGGGTTTTAAAACCAAATTTTAGTTCAGGTTTTTGTTAGTTCTGGCCCTGAATCATCATGCTATGAATAAGGCAGTTTACTAGCTACTGGATTTGACAGAACTTATATTTACAGCACTTTTGAATCCATAGAATATCTCCTCCACTTTGCTTCTCAGTCCCATTCTATCCAGCACTTGTGAATCTCCAAGGAATTTGCTGACAAATTTTAGTATAAAAAATTGCCTATGAGTTGACTAATAGACCTAAAGTCTAGACTAAACCAGTTGGTTTGGGATTCAAAAATTGGGCCAAGTAGAGGAAATATGTGATAATGAAGTAAAAATTCAGATTTTACTGAACACTGGAGTTAAGGAATTCAAACTACGTTTCCACACATTTCTCTCCATATGCAAGCATCTAGACAAAGTTAAAAACCCATCACCAGCTGGCTTTGGTATGATACCTCTGAAGGTCAAAATTCCTCTCTCTCTGATAACTTGGACACAACAGACTTCTAAAATCTACTGTGTTCTTTATTCATACCTAGGATATAACATTGAAATGTTCTGGATTTTCACTGATCTTTTTCACAGCAAGAGCTGATAAAAGAGTGTTTTTTCTTCCAATACTGAAGCAGCAGCTCTCACTGATTTTCTTGTGGTCCTTTCGTATCTTGTTCCAGGGCGGAGGATCTGTGCTGGGGAGACTCTTGCTAAAATGGAGCTCTTCCTCTTCTTCACCAGTCTCCTGCAGAGGTTCAACTTCTGCCCTCCACCTGGAGTTTCCAACTCAGACGTGGACCTCAGCCCTGCCATTTCATTTAATATCATCCCCAAACCCTATAAAATGTGTGCTGTAGCACGTTCCTAGAGCTCTAATCAGCATCCATTGTGTCTCTAAAATGTTTAAATAATTTTTCCATGACATCTGTCTCCTTAATTCTTTGACCAAAATAATCCATATTTCAATTAAGGTTTCCGGTACTTCTAAATCAAAGTGGTGCTCTTTTGTTTTTTCTTTATTGGGAGAGGGCAGAAATGGAACAGAAGTGTGAAGTAATTAATGGCTCATGGATTGATCTCTTAGATCACCGAATCTGGGCTAAATAATACAGACCTTTAGCTTTCTTATTCTTGCTGCCGTTTTCACTGAGTGTCTGTTGAAAACATATCCCAAAAAATGCTCCCAAGTCCAGGTTCTTCCCAAAAGACATATGAACCATGAAGCTGTGCTTAGCTTGTACAAGGAGATAAATGTGGGATGTTCAGAATTTCAGGCTGTCAGAACAGAAGGCTTGTTTGACCTTGGCAGTCAGTTGGGTTTGAAGCTGGGCTGGATATCCTGATGTTCCCCAGTGCCTCAGCACAGCTTCTTCCCTTGGCTCTTCTCCCTACTCCTTCCATTTCCACATGCAAAGAAGTCACAGTTCTGTGCTTGCTGTAGACCACTTCTGAGGAAAAATCTTAAACCAAGTCGACCTGAATTAAGACTTCATACAGATTTTCCCCAACTATTTCTTAAATGGATAAACTCAATAAATAAAGCATACACACACGTGAAAACGTCTTACCTACTTAAAGCCAAGGTTTGTGAAATTGAAGTTTCAGGTGCTCCCAGATCAAATCACACAGCTGTGGTTACAGCTACACACACAGATCAACAGTGAACCTTCTGAAAGAGGCCTCAAATCTCACTAAAACCAACGATCTGATCATTCTGCAACTCTGTCCAAGAATATCCACCATCAAGTCAAGGTAAGACCACCTAATAAATGTCTGGATTTATGTTCCCTGATTCATGTTGCCCTGTTTATGTGTGCATGACAACCCCAAAGTAACAACACCCAGAGCCAGCCTATCATAAATCACTCAGTGTTGGGGGAAAAAAATTAAACTGAAGTAATTATGGCTTGCCTCTGTAACTATCCAGAGCTGTAATGCACAAGTTCATTCTTCAGTTACTATTTCAACTTTGTTTGGATGCTGAATCTGACTCCTACTCACTGCCCTTCTCCACACTTTCTTTCCAAACTAAAAAAAATTTTAAAAGGAAAAGGTCTCTATCTGGTTCAGGAAGTTCAAAACCCACAGAGTAGATCACCCTTAGTGAAAGCAAAGGAGTGTATCTTTACTTAAACCTTCCCTGGCATGCAGGAACATCTTTAATCCAAACTCTGGATTCAACTATTTGGGGGAAATGGTTATATCAGTAAATGCTCCCCTAGCCAAGTGATCACAAATTTGAGACATATTTCTAAATAATTATATTTCTTTTTCTGGGATTCAGTATAAAGCAAGTACTTAGTCTGGTTTTTCTGATCCTACGTGGTTTAGGTAATCCTGTGAGAAGAGCTGGACTCAGAGACCCTTACAGGTTCATCCCAACTTGATACTCCATGATTCTAATTCCAGAGAGGCTTTCAAGCCCTCATAAAAGAGAGATAATTAGCTTTTGTCTCATTAAGAGTAGCAGCAGCTTGTAAATAAAAGAACAAGAGTTTATGAGGCAAGTCAGCATAAAGAGCACTGCTATCTTCCAGCAGGGAATTTAACCTGAGAAAGTACTTTATGTTCTTTGACGTTGGTTTTTGTATTAAGTAATGGAAGTGTAAAAACAATTTTGTACATTTGATAAAAATTATTCAAATTTCTTCAATTAAGGGCTTTTTATTACGAAAGAGCAAGAAAGCTAAAAAGGGGATTTACAACTGAGTATTAGATAAGCTTATTTTTACTACCTGTTTCAGGTTTAAACTCCCAAATACAAACTACTTTGGTAAAAGACACCGCCTTCAGTGATTTACAGATATAGAAGTGCAAATATAATGGAACAGTTCTTATTCTGTAAAAACATCCAAAGAAGCCAGGATCCACTTCCCTCCCTTCTCCTAAGACAGGATACATCATCCTTAAGTGTATCATCAGGTCACAGCTCAAAAAAATATCAAAAAAACTTTGACAGATGACTTAAATCACTTGAGTCCCAAAATATATCTACAGATTTATATACCAATGTTAATAGAAAATGTCTTAACAGAAATTCTGCAGTCACAACAGGAAGGCCATTAGGAAGAAAGCAGTTTCCAAGCTCAGCATGGAGACTCCACACATTTTGGTTTCTCAAAGCAAATCCACCTTCTCATAGGTCTTTTCAACAAGGGTTAACAAGTTCTTCAAGTCAGCTGACTGCTGAATAGCATTCATATCCTTTAAAAGGCCCTTCTGATTCTTTACCTTCAAAATTTCCTCCTGAAGAAGAATGATAGACAACAAATAAAAAACCTGCAACAAAAGTTTCACTGTCATGCAGACCAGCTACAGCTAAAACAAGAAAGAATCAAAGTCACAGAACGAGTCTTCCCTCCAGAAATTATAGATATATTTCAGAAATTACAAGTTCCCTAGGGCCATAGGGTTTCTAGGAAAAGACATGCAATGTTTTAAATCATAAGATCACAGAATGGTTTGGGTTGGAAGGGACCTTAAAGACCAGCTCGTTCCAACTCCCTGCCATGGGCAGGAACACCTCCCACCAGGTTCCATTACCCCCCAGTTGCTCAAAGCCCCACCCAACCTGGCCTTGAACAATTCCAGGGATGAGGATCTTTTTAGGATTTTGTCCTGGTTTTTAAACACAGGCATATAGTTCTCAATCTAAAGAAAAATAAATTTTAAAAGGAAAATGAAAACCTATTCAAATTTTCTGAATTTTCAGAATTGCTCCCTCTGGCAGAAGCTAAGGGATAAAAGCACATTCTGTTGCCTTCCTCCTCATAAATAAAGTGTATCTGAAAAAATAAATATATATTCCACACTCACCTGCAAAGTGGGTGCCTGCAAACTGTGCTTGGGGAGTTCTGGGAGGTGGAGTGTTCCACTCCCACTTTCCTGGAATACCTAGAAAAAGAAAATGAAAAAACAATCCAAACCCACAAATAACAGGCCCACAAATAGGAAAATAACCTGTCACTATCTAGCTTCTGAAACCAAACTTCTTAATTCTACAACTGAAGTTGGAAAGATTATAAAGATCCATTCCCAAAGGCAAATGATGCCTTCCTTAAACAACACTGCCTGAGAAACAGTTAATTTGAGAAAGCTCTGGAAATCAGCCCATTCCTCTAGGTTATATGAGTACACAAGCATTTATGAGAAATACCTTTCTGGCATCTTTTTCATCTTCCTCTAACTGTTTCTTCAGCACCTGGATTTTGTACTGCAGTTGCTGTATGTTTTCCTCAATGCGCTCTGCTGATCGCTTTGCGTCCGTTATTTCTTCCTAAAATGAAACAGACACAAAATCTAGAGATGGTGAGTCTTTCCCACAGAACACACAGTCACTAAAAAAACATCCGAAAAGAGATAGAGCTTTGCAGCAAAGGTGGGTGACAATGATGAACACCGGACACTCCTTCACCACAGCCCAGGCACGGCCAGCAGTGTGGTCAGGAAGTTTCTTCCCTTCCTTGCTTTTCATACCTGCAGTTGTACCAAAGACTCCTCATTTGTCTCAAGCATTTGTTTCTCTGCCATTTGAAGGCTCAGGATTTTCTTCAGGTTGCCCAGCTTCCCTGGAGGCACCTTTAAGGACTTGAAACTTCTCAGCACCCTTTAATTACAAAAAAAAAAAGGAAAGCATGGTTTGTTTGGAGTTCTTTGCAAAGCAAAAAGAAAATTCTGGGGAAAAACTAGTCTCACTTGAGTTTTAAACTTCATTGCTGCCAGTGAAGTAAAAGGTTGCAGAGAGAAAGAAAAACTGCCTTGAATTGTTTTCCAAAATCATGTGGAGTAGGTTTCGAAGGAAGGAACCAAGAACAAGAAATCCCAATATTCTCATGTTTGCTATTGCACTGACCTTATGTGGTTTATATTCCATTGGCCTCTACATTCCCTGGCTCTAAACTGATATCAATTAATATTTTCCCAGTTCTGACCCTTCTGCTTTTCAAATTAAGTTCTAAGAGGAGGATTTTTAACTGCTTCCAAATGACGATCATTTTAGTAAAACCTGGAAATACCTTTATGAAACATGATATATAACTTAAAGTCAGAAAAGAGTGTTTTAGCTCACCCTCAAAATATGGTACAAAACAACTAGGTAGAAGAAATCTCTTCTCTCCCTCTTTTTTTTTTTTATAATTTGTAATTTCATACCTTTCTTTCAGTACATTGAGGTGCTTCTGAACATCATCTTTTTTCTCCCTCTGCTGGGACAAAACAGATCTGGAAAGAAAATAAAGGCAGAATTTCCATCACAAAGCCTGCAAGCACAGAGAACACATCAAAAACCACACTGACTTCCAGTTTAAGTATTACTATGATTTTTACTTTATTCATTGTGGAAACAAAGAAGAACCACCAGGATATTTGGCACTTACAGTACTACTGAATCCACTATATTTTCCAGGAACAGTCTACTGTTCTCTGAGAGAGGCTGCCAAGATCCTACTGTAGCACTGGACAGCTTCACCTTTTTTGAAGAACCATTTTCTCCTGTTATCACAAAGGAACAAAGAGAAAGGTATGACTTGTCAAACCTGGACAGACAGCTTTGTGACTCAGCTCAGTGAGACCAGAGTCAAAGGTGTAAAACAGTTCAGATTTAACAGGAAAGAATAGGACTCTACCTGCAGGGGAAGTGTCCTTCAGTTCCTTAACCTTCCTTTTGACTGTCCGAGGGACCTGCTGAAAGGAAAAAAATTACAGCAAATGTGGCAATTGTGAGACATCCTTTACTATGCAATCATTCATCTACTCCTACAAACTCATCACACCAGTGTCTGACACAAGACTTTGACAATGACCACAAAAATAAAAAGCTTTACTGAAGACTGCTCAAAAGAGCTCTTCACACTGGGCATCTCCTTGACAGGACTACTCTTAGTTAATGAATTATTCTCTATAAATTCCAGTTTAAAAAATCGGAAAAAATACCTCTTTCCCTTTCCCCCACCCCCCAGTTACTTTTCTACTTTGTCTGATCCAAAATAATGAATACCTGTCTTTTTTGACCTTGTTTTCTTCCTTGTTCATCTGCTCCCTTTTTTTTGCTGGAAGGCCCTTGTTGATTCTGCAATTTCAAAGGATTTTTTGCTGCTCTCCCACCAGTTGGTTTCCCCATTTTATTGGAAGATGTGTGGTGGGATTTTGTTATCTGTAAACCAACAGAACAAGAGGAAGCAAAGACAAAATTAAAATCCAGCAATTATAATCCATACAGCACAAATCATACTTTAAAATGCAAAATGATTGAAATTGTGCTCAATCCAATAAGCCCCAAATAAGACTAAATGTTTGATTATCTGCTAATCTAGAGCCTAAATGCAGTAAATTTACTTAAATGTAGGAGCACTAAAAAGGCATCCTGGTTTGGAAGATGTCTCTGCCCGTGGCAGGGGGTTGGAAACAGATGGTCTTTAAGATCTCTTCCAACTTAAACCATCCTGTGATTCTACGATTTATCTTTCTAATTTTCAGTGCAGTCATACAACTACCAGAACTTTTCACCTTAGCACCTAAGCACAGTGGTCCCTGATGCAGTTTAAACCTACAGCTTCTTTTCTGACTTACTATAAGAGACAGAGGAAAAGCAGTCACACAGAACGGAGTTGACACAAACCCTATCACCCCTTCTCGTCTCTGAAACACTTCGACTCAGATTTATTGAGCTTTTACCTCACCTCCTCAGGCCACTTTTCCCCTCACTCAGGTGCTGTCACTTCTCACCAGATGAGTGTCGAAGTTGACACCAGACGGCGCCGGCCGGGTGAGGCCTACAAAAGGTAAATAAACACTAGACTACATAATAAGCTCCACACCAGCTAAATAAGCACTAAACCAGGTAAATAACCCCTGCCTCTCCCCTCCTCCACTACTATCGATGTTGCGAGACAGCTTTCAGGGCTGTCCAGCAAATAAGGCATGGACTACAACTCCCGACAAGTATCGCTCCCCGCCGCCGGCAAGACATTTACCCTCCAGTGCAGTGCATGCTGGGAGTTGTAGTCCACCCCACCCATACCCCCTCAGACCCACAAATGCTCGCTCCCCGGTGCCGCCGGATAGCATCGCGGATAACAGCTCCACAAAACCCTTCCTCTCCTCCCGGCTCATCTCGCCCCAAGCCTCACCTTCCCGGCGCTGCCTCCCCCTCCTCAGCTGTGCCGCCGGTCCCGCCTCAGCCCGCCGGCACGTTACAAACCAACCCGCGCTCCCCTCGGCGCACGCGCAACGCCGCTCCCGCCCTCCGCGCGTGCGCAGGAGCCGCGCGCTACGGAGTGCCGGGGTGGCAGGTAACGGGGGGAATCCCATCCCTGTCCTGATGCTGATCCCTTTCCATGTCCCTGTCCATGTCCCTGTCCATGTCCGGAGCCCCGAGCCCTGCCCTTGTCCTTGTCCTTATCCCCTGTCCCAGCTCCCGGCCCGGCCCCCCGTCCCCATTGGCCGCCCGAGGGGCGTGTTGGGGGCGGGCGGTGGCGGCGGGGGCTGTCCCGGGACGGAGAGCGGAGGTTCCTGTCCGGCCGTGGGTGCTGAGGAGGGCGAGGTGCGCAGGGGGGGTGACAGGAGAGCTCTGGGGTCCTCTCGGGGTGCGGGAACGGGCAGAGAGGAATTGTCTGAAACTGAACAAGGGTAAATGTAGCGTCCAGCACCGGGGCAGGATTAATCCCGGCGTGCGTTAGGAAGAGCATTGCCAGCTGGAAGGCTGAGGCATATCTGGGAGTCTGTGTCCAGTTCTAGGCTCCTCCAG
>VZSR01003806.1:18129682-18191657 GCA_013398615.1 Brachypodius melanocephalos | reverse complement strand
CAAAGCAACAGGCAGCTGGCCAAAAAGGTGGGGGAGCAGGTGTATTGTCCATGGAGAGAACAAGGTACACAAGGTGCAGAGCAGGCCAGGACTCCAAGGTGTACCAGTCCATCAACTCGTACAGCCAGTCCATCGTGACCTGCCTCTCATTGTTCCTGCGCGGTTCCCATGGGGATGCACTCGTCCAGTGAACACACCTGAGCTTGGCAGGCATCCACCTTGGCCAGGCTGGAACTGAGATCTGGTTGTTGCAGGTTGTGCAGTCATCCCACCCTAGCCAGGCCAGGCTCCTGTTTGGGGAGTTTTGGGGGTCTCAGTCCTTGGTGATGGTCGTGAGGCAGATGAGAGATCTTCAGGCCATCTCTTACACCTGCTTAATGGAAAATGATGCATTTTGAGCATCATGTAATACAACCCACTTGGAATAAAATGAGTAGAACAGAATTGTCAGTGCTGAACTATGGAAAAGATTCCGTGGACTAGAACAGAGATTTAGTTCTGACAAACACAAGTAGAAAAGTTAATGTCGTTAATGTTGTTGTTAATGTTGTTATTCTAACCCAAGAAATAAGGCAGATCTAAAATTACAGGGAACGAGAGCAGTACCTCCCTTCTGTGCCTCGTGTCTCATGAGAAACCCCATTACAGGAAAATGGCACAGGTTACACCAAGTTCTTTCTCTCCTCCCTCACCCACTGTGCTGTTTTTGTGTCCCTCTCCAGACCTGCAGTTCAGTGATAGAAAGGGAAGGCAGAAACGCAGCATAGCTGCTTGTGCTTCTTCTTTTGCTGCCCCATTTGTGTCCCTGTAGTACTTCCTCACCTGATTTCACACTGCTGCCTCTGCTTACTGGGGAAATGAAAAGAGGAGCAGCAGCAGCTGAGGCTGAGAGACACAGGGTGCCAGCTTTAACAGGCACATTATGGTCATTGACTTTCTCCAAACTGGTATTTAGTCTCTGCAGCTGGTTGTGAACCACTGGGAGAGAGTCACACACAAATACAGACTGATAAGAAACGACTCTGTTAAGAAAAGAGGCTGTATTCCTGGCTTCAGAGACAGCTATTCCATTGTGGGTGTATATGTGGCAGAGATTTAAAAAAAACCCAAAAGTTTCTTGGTAAACAGCAGGAAAGTATTCATGAGTAGTTTAAAAGCAAAACTCCTGTTAGTACTTAAACACATTAGATTTAAAGAGTTGTAGAGATTTGGGACACAATTTTCAAAACACTGGGATTTCAGAAGCATTGTCTATAGAAGAAAGAAGTGTGTTTCATTTTTGAACAATATACAAAAACAACTTTATCGCAGCCACCAGGTTATACCTCATTTATTTTTCATTTGTAATGTGAAAATTTCATTCCCACTTTTACATTGTAAGAACAGAAAAGCACACCACAGCCATGGTGGGCTTTATTTAATACTGAAGTAAACTCAGATACTGCTTCTGCAAAAGAGGAGGAGAAAGATTTATCTAAGCTTAGTTTTGTCTAGAAGAAAAGATGTCTTTTATGCCACTGTAGCCCTTCACCACACTGCCAGGAGTAAGCCTTCAGTGCTGGTGCATGGGGTGTATTTGTTTTGGGCTGCAATCTGTGATGTCTGGCACTCCGAAAGGGAGTCAGTATTTATAGATGCTGTTTTTCAAGTCTGCTGCAAACTTGCTTTTTAACCTTGGGGAAGTCACCTAATGCACTTTTGCAGTTTACTTTTCATTCTTTGTTAGTTACAGAATTATTACAGAAAGCAATAATATTAATAAGGTTATTTAAACGTCCTGAAAATCAAAACCTGATGACATGAGTGATTAACAATGAGTCAAGCAGAATTCCAGAAAGCCAGGGGAGGGGAAATGACAAAAATGGCCAAAACAGCATCAATAACGTGAGTTAAAAATGTGTGTTCCAGAATGATGCTGTCTTTAGGCAAAGCTGGCCAACTGTGAAGAGTGATACCAGAGATAAGAGGTCACATCAAACGTCTGAGCTGTACAGATCTTGCCTCTGTGATCACAAAAGGATTTCTGACATTTTAGCTTTGCATAGTTTACATTTATAACTAAGTCTGCTGAGCATGAGCCAGCTAAGGAGCAAATTAGTTGGGGGGTCACAGGAAGTAAAAGATCTCTCAGAAATTTACTGAAAGATTCAGTGAATGCAGCAGAAATCCGTGTCTTGTTACTTTGGGGGCACGTGTGGCAGATTGCACGTGGTAGGAATCAGTGGCTGCTGCAACTGCAAACAGCAGAAGGAAAACTGAATACAGCTTATTTGGCCATCTCCTTGTAGGGGTGTGTGGACAGCAAGATGCACCTTGTCCAGTCTTTCCTGAGCATTTCATATAAAAGTTTTAGAGAGTGCTTAAGTTAATTTTGCCTCAGAATAGCTTGTCATTAAATCAGAATCATTTAGTTGGAAAATTCCTTAAAGATAATTGAGTCCAACCATTCTCCCAGCACTGCTAATCCACTACTAACCAGTTTCCCAAAGTGCCACATCTACACAGCTTTTAAATCCCTCCAGAGATGGGAACTCCACCACTGCCCTGGGCAGCCTGTCCTAATGCCTGACACCCATTTCAGTGGAGGAATTTTTCCAAATATCCAACCTAAACTTCCCCTGGTGCAACTTGAGGCCATTTCCTTTTGTCCTGTCACTTGTTACCTGGGAGAAGAGACCAACCCCTACCTGGCTCCACCCTCCTTTCAGGCTGTTTTAGAGAATAAATATACTGTGGCAGGAGGAAATATGAATTCCAGAGGTTTGAAATGTCCTACTTTAATTAGTTACATACTTAATACTGCTTTGGTTTCTGTATTTGTAAGTGCACTTTTAAAGTGGTTTAGAAGAGTAGTATTTTTATTTCCTTCCTTTGACAAAGTTTGCAGCAAGTTGTATTCAGCACAAATTTTTTAATTGCTTTGGGCTAGAGGCTGTTATTGCTGATCTTTGTACAAGAAACAACACAGCCTAGTTTGCTTCTCTTGTGCTACAGCAGAAGTATTATTTCAAACATGTACAGTGTGTCCAGTAGCAAATAAAACTTGAAACTTGCACATAAATAAATTTCCCAGATCCTTCTGCATCTCAGTGGGTAAAGGAGCTGTGTCAGGAGTAGAAGAGAAGAACAAACACTAAAATAAAAGCATCAAGGGAAAGGCAAATAAATTCCTGTTAAAATGTTAGGTTTCAGTCTCTTCTGTGTATTCTTCCTTTTTTTGTCCCCTCTTGATTTATATTTTGTATTTTAGCATGAGTTCAAATGCAGGATCTTTCTATCTGAGCCCTGCCCCCCCAAAAAAGTCCCCATTCAGAAAATCTGATTTAATTTTCTGAAGCATTTTGCCATCCCCCATTGCATTACCAGTTGTAAATCAATTCTCACATGAGCAATAAAGTATTTTCTTAAAAATGCATGTTCTATCAGTGGATGGCAGTGGGGTGAGTCAGATGTTCAGAGTAGCAGCACTGAAAGGAAAATCAATGTAAGTGAATTTGTCCAGCAGCAAGGCAAATGGTTGAGCCAGAGCCAATGATGTCTGTGTTCTGTTTTCATTCCAGCTTGCTGGTAATAGGGATGTTTTTTGTCTGTGCCTCAGGTGCACTGTGGGGGAGATAACAGATGCCATGAAGAAAGTGTTCGGGGAGCACAAAGCCAGTGACCGCATGGTCAGCGGGGCCTATCGCCAGGAGTTTGGGGAGAGTGATGAAATCCTTCATGCCATCAAGAGGTGAGAACTCTTCTCAGGTAGCCAAACATCTAAGAGCCTCACATTTAATCCAGGAGGTACACATGCTACTGACTGTGCCCTAAAATACCATCTCCCAAACCTGGGTGATATCCCTGGGGAAAACAATGACCTGCAAAAGCACTCTCATAAGCGGGGAAGTAGAATCACAAGGATTAAGTACAAAAAAAAGACAAAGTCAAAACTTAATTGAAGTTGTATTTGCTTGCAAACAAAATTCACTGAGGTGAAGTTATGATATGAGGGTTTTGTTCAAATAACCTAAGCAGTCGCAGGATTAAGAAGCTGAGAAACATTGCCTGAAATCCCTGTACTTTGGGTTGCTTCTTTTAAAGGCTGTGTAATAGTCATCTCTAAAATATTTCCAGCAGTTTGTACTACAAAACCTCGCTTTGATCTTCACATAAATTGTTCCTGCAATTTCACTCTTATTGTTGTTAAAACTTGCTAAAATCTGTCTTTGGGTGTTACTCATACCCCGATGGAGAAGGCATCCGAAGATGTTGGCATGTGTGAAAACAGCTGCCTCTGTGGGCCTTTTCTCAGCTTCTGCCTTTCCTGCTGCTCTCAGGGGTACAGAGCCTGAATGGCTGCTGTGGGAGATGATGCAGCACAAATCAATGCTCATCAGTCCCTTTTTGTTGGGGTTTACCCATTAAAGAGTTCAGACTCTCCTGAAAGGGAATTACTGATGGCTTTGCAGTGGTGATGAATAGATTGACTTGAAAATAGTTGTGCTAGGAAGTGTCACCATTGTTCTTTTATTTTAACTATTTAAATTTAACTATTTTTAATTTCACTTTTATGTGAAAGAGAATGGAACTAACACTTTGAAAATCACGATGTAGCTCCTTTTGTTGTACAGAATCACAGAATAATTTAGGTTGGAAAAGACTTCTAAGATCAGGGAGTCCAGTCTGTAACCACAGACAGTTCCTGATGGTACTTGAATATTGAGCAGTAAGATGACAGGTTAATACGTGAGGCTGTGATTACACAGAAGCATCAATACAACAGAAATATGAACTGCCATTATCCAAAAAAAGAGGGGCAGTGGAATGAGTGCATAGAATAGGAGATAGAATAATCCTTCTATGGGCAGATGTTTGCCCAGTGGAATGATAATGCACAATGTGATGTCCAGGACCCATCTGTGTGCAAGTACTTTTGAAATAATAGGTCATAATTATTCTTAAAAATTAAAAAATGTGGTCTAGTGAGTTGTAATTCAGCTTGTTAAACTCTCAGAGAATTCAGTATTTTACCTGTTAGAAAGCAAAAGAACAGTGGAAGATCTTTTAAAATAAAGAATATATTATTTTTGATGCTGGTAAATACAACAAGTGAGTTAGTAATAACATGAATATTAACATAGTGTGCAGGCTGCACAGCCAAACCATGACTTAGAAGATCTTTTTATTTGATGAGATTATGCTACACTTGCAGCAAATGCTTTTTTTTATGTGTGGAAATACTTCCAGGGATTCTCAGTGGCTTGCACTGACAGAATGTGTGTTTCCCACCAGAGTTAACAAGTTCATGGACCGTGAGGGCCGCAGGCCTCGTATCCTCGTCGCCAAGATGGGTCAGGATGGCCACGACAGAGGAGCCAAAGTCATCGCCACCGGATTCGCTGACATCGGCTTTGACGTGGATATAGGTCCCCTCTTCCAGGTAGGACTGAGCAGCCCCAGAGCATTCCCGATGCATCCCTTCTCCCTGGAATGTGTGCTCGGCCCCCAGGCTGTGGCTGTGCCCTGCCCCACGCCCCGTTTGCACACAGACCCCGCGGGAGGTGGCGCAGCAGGCCGTGGATGCAGACGTGCACTGTGTCGGGGTGAGCACACTCGCTGCGGGCCACAAAACCCTCGTGCCTGAACTCATCAAGGAGCTCAATGCCCTGGGCCGGCCCGACATCCTGGTCATGTGTGGAGGAGTCATCCCCCCTCAGGTATGGGCAGCATCATTTCCATCCTGCTAAGAGACTGATTTATCTCTGTCTGAGCTGTTTGAGCTGTTTCCTCTGTTCTGTAATGTCAGAGCACTGAAGGCTCCTCTGTACAGTCAGCAGGGCCAGCACAGATCTGCAAGGTGGGGCCCCGCCATCTGATTTTCTGTACACCATGTCCTGATTTAATCTGTTTGTGGAATGGAATATGCAGCTGTGTTGTGAAAAGATGAGCTTCAGGGAGGTGTTGTTTATGCTCTGTGGTTTTGCATCACCAGTCCTTGCATATCATTGGTAGAGGCTGGCTTCTGTCTAAAGTAAACTTTTGACTTCCAGCAATGATTGAGAACAGCCACAGCCAGTGACTAAGGTGCCTGGCAGGTCTCATCACCCAGAGGCTACACATCACACTCACTTTGCAGCCTCTCCTCACCTTCCCCATCACCAGGCAAATGTTGCTTCTCATTTCCTCTGCTTTCTCCTAAACTGTTGAGCAGTTTGTTGAATTCCCTTGCAGTCAGATCTGTGCTTTCATCTTTAAATTTTCCTTAGCTCATGCAAAATCTGCCTGTCTCCATCACCTTACAGCCTTCTTCTGCCTGTACTGATCCAAAATGATTTTGCACATAAATCTCCTGCAATTCCCTTTTTCCACACCTCTCCCTTTTCTAGGCAGTTAAGTATTCAGGAATGACAGAATTCTAAACTGAACAAACAAAACTTAGTATTTTTCTAGGAGACAATTTGTGTTCTGTCCAGTATCTCTCAACGGGGTGCTACTACCCTGTGGTTGGAAAAGGTGTAATATATCCTATATAGAAGAAAGAGAGGATACAGAACAAGTTCTCAAGTCTTTTTGAAATTTCAGGACAGTCATAAAATTAAATTAACTCTAGATTCCAAGAGACTGCTGGCAATCATCTGGTCCCAGCCCTTTTTTAAATCAGTATTTTCAAAATTAGAAGTTAGATCAAATTTAGGTTAGGTTATTCAGACTCATATACAGTTGACTTCTGAATGCTTTCCAAGGATTGCCATTAGTCTGACTCTAAAGAAATAAACCCCTTCCTATGGATATTTTTTAGTATTTTTTTCTACCTTCTAACTTCCACCCTTTTCCCATTTCCTTGAAGCTGTGCTGCCTCTTTCTGGGACTTGTTGCTTTCTCAGGCCCAGCACGGAGAACAGAGCATGCACCAGTTATAAATCAATTATCAATATCTGTTTCACTGTTAACTGTAGATCTTAAATCTCTTTTTCCAACAGGATTATGACTTCCTGTACGAAACTGGTGTTGCCAATGTGTTTGGTCCAGGCACTCGTATTCCAAAAGCAGCTGTGCAAGTGTTGGATGATATTGAGAAGTGCCTGGAGAAGAGGCAGCAATCCATGTGACTCTGGAATGTCACAGCTCAGCAGCCTTACACTGACCACTCGATTATCAGCAAGGGATGGCCAACCACAAACCTCTGCTCCCACTGCCCCCGGCCTCATGTTTTGTGCTTTCTAAGAAAGTTCTAAACTCTCTGCTTGTTCTATTTGAGGATTATTTGTATAGGTACGCACAAGAAAATTTCTCTCTAGAACTATGACTTCAGGAAGTGAAGGGAATTCAAATAAGTATGTTTGGGAGTTTTGGTTTTTTTTCCAGATATATAAATAAAATAACTGCTGCAGCTCTTTGGTTGATCTTTTTTTCCTGATCTCTCTCACATGCAGAGAACTTGTTTTGAATTTTTTTGGCAGTTATGGTAAACCTAGAAGTCTTCAAGCAGGATCACTCATTCAGCAGAGATAGGATTGGATCCAGCAGCACTTTGATTTGAGAAATGTTGGCTTCTCACAGAAGGGCAGTGATGGGGACAGAGCACAGTGCACAGCTGCTCCTATACAGGCTACTGCCATGTACAGCACTTGTATCTTATTAAGCCATTAAGTTCAAAAAATGTGGTTTATCTACCTATAGTTTTATAAAGGGAGTTACGTTGTGGGTGCCCCATTCCTGGAAGTGTTCAAGGCCAGGTTGGATGGGGTTTGGAGCAGCCTGAGACAGTGGAAGGGGGTTGGAACAAGATGATCTTTCAGGTCCCTTCCAACCCAAACCACTCTATGATGCTGTGTTTCTGTGATTCTGTGAAGTTCATCAAACAACTTATGTTTTACATTCATGAGCAGCAAAACTCTCTGTTATGTGCATGAGAGGAGAACCCAAGACAAAGTTAGAGCTGCACAGTATTACTGGCAAAGTTATGGGGTAAAATACAAGCCTTTGCACTGTTACCCTCATGCTCTAACTTCTGGAATAATGACCTCTCTCAAATAATTGATCTTTGTTCTGAAGTGAGTCACATTTAATTTTACAGATGGAAAACTGACCATTAACAGAAATTTTCAATAAAAATTCTGTAAATTATTCCTATGCCTCAATAGCCAGAGACAGCCTAAAATCTTTTTTAAAGTAATTTTATTTTAATACAAATCAGAGTTACTAATTTTATTAATTTTATTTAAAAATATTTTATTTTAATACAAATCAGAGTTTTAGTTGTATTATCTAACTTTATGTGTCATCATCTGAGTAGGGAGCTCCATTTATCCTCAGTGGAAAGAAAGAAACCAAAGGTGGCAGGCTCATGTGGAGTGTCTGTGTTGGAAACCTCCTCAGAGTGGTGAGAAAACTCCTAATGTGTGAGAGGTCTGATCTGTTGGAGTTTTTAAGATTCATTTTTTGTTACTGAGGTGGTTGCACTGGTGGTTGCAAACATGAGGTGCCCAGACTCACTCCTGAACTCAGTGCTTGCATCCTGCTTCCATCTCTGAAAAGACAGCACAGTGCAGGCCTGGGTAGGAAATAACCATGGAATTGTAATTTGACCATAAATTACCTTCTCAAAACAAAAAAACCCAACCAAATAAACCTGGTGTTATGGTTGTACTGAATCAGCAAACTCTGTTGTCAGTTGCAGTCTTGTCAGTGCCCTAGCCAGGGGGAATTTGGGATCTCAGGAGCTCCCATAAAAGGCATGAGAGCCAGGACTGCATCTGCCATGTGACACTGCTAGGAAGGTGACCTGGGGAATGCCTTGTGTCATCCTGTAAAGAGAACAGCTGCAGAGATGGGGGGGAAGGTACTGGAACAGGCTGCCCAGGGAAGTGATGGAGTCACCATCCCTGGAAGTGTTCCAAAAATATGTGGATGTGGCACTTGAGGACTTGGTTTAGTGGTGAACATGGTGGTGATGGGTTGGTGGTTGGACATGACTTTAAAGATCTTTTCCAACTTTAACAATTCCAATCCTAAAGTGCTCCAACAGCTTCCATGGCGGAAGAGCTGTTGTACCTCAGCCAGCAACAGCTGAAGGACACAGTTCCTCCTGCTGAGAGCTTCCTTCCCTTCTCTTCCCACTGTGCCATTTGGGATACACAGAAGGCATCCTTCACTGACTGCCACATTCCCACCAAACCTCATCTAACTAAGGCTGCTCAGCCCCTTAGACTTGTGCTTGGAGGAGCTGGAGCTGCACCTCTGAAAGAGCAAGGAATCAGAGATCCCTGTGTCATTTTGGGAGCAGCTACATTCTCACCTTTTCCTGGCAGTGAACATTTCTTGCTCCCCATATGGTTTTCAGTCTGTATTGCTGAAAAACTACACGCTCAGCTGTGTTTATTTGGTAACACTGTGTGCAACCTATGGTTTTCTCTGATGCCTGTTTTAGTGGTAGAGCCAAGAATTGGCAGATAGATTGCATTAAAAAATCAAAAGTACAGGAAAAAAAAAATAAACCAGAAATAATAAATCTCTGTTTACCTGAAAATAAGTTTTATTTACATGATTTTATGTTTGGTACATAAATCTATTTCCCCTAAAGTGGATTTCTTGGGGAAAAAATTGTTTGTTTTTTGTGCCATGAGGCCGAAAGACAATATCTGAAAGATGCTTAAAAATATACACTTAAACCTCTGTACTGACATAAGATACGCAGTGAGAACCTCATTTGCTGCATCCCTGCTCCTTTGGACCTGGGAGCGAGGCTGGGTTTGAGCTGTGCTGTGACCCCATGGCTGCACCTCAGGGAGCTGCAGCTCGCGGGTTCTCCCCCTTCGCCGCCGCGGACAGACGGACGTTGTCCCTCCCGCTCCACATGGTGGACACGGCATTCTCGGCGGAGGTGTCGGAGCTGGAGTGGTGAACCCTCCAGCCCCAGCAGCACTGCAGCCTCCTCACCTCGCAGCGGAAAGTCTTGCTGAAGACGTAGTAAATGACAGGGTTGTAGGCCGTGGAGGACTTGGCAAACAGGCAGGGCAGCAGCGTCACCACGGGCTGCAGGGAGTCACTGGAGTTAAAGATGGACCAGAAGCTGGCGGCTGCATAGGGAGTCCAGGAGCTCAGGAACGCCACCGAGATGAGCACGGCCATCTGCAAGGGAACAGAGCTGTCTGCAGCTGGCACAGGCAGGGTTACCCTGGCACAGAGGTGTGTGTGGGACACACCTGAACTGCAACACCCAAAGTTGTGCTTGCTGGGCCCTCGTGACAAGACAGACATTGAGGGGCTGGAGCGAGTCCAGAGAAGGGAACTGAGCTGGGGAAGGGTCTGGAGCACAAATCTGAGGAGGAGCTGGGGGGGCTCAGCTTGGAGAAAAGGAGGCTCAGGAGGACCTTATCACTCTACAACTCCCTGGAGGTAGGTCGAGACATGTGAGGGTCAGGCTCTGCTCCCAGGTAAAAAATGAAAGGACAAGAGGAAATGCCCTCAGGTTGCACCAGGGGATGTCTAGATTGGATATTAGGAAGCATTTCTTCACAGGAGGAGTTGTCAGTCATTGGGACAGACTGCCCAGGGCAGTGGTAGAGTCACTGTCATTACCAATATTAAGAAAAATGTGTTCTTGTAGTGCTTAGGGGCATGGTTATGTGGTGGATCTGTCAGTGCTGAATTAATGGTTAGGCCTGATGATCTCAGAGACCTTTTCCAGTCTTAATGGTTCAGTGATTCTATGACTGGCCTCTAGAAAGCTTGTATCAATTCTGCTTTTTCCACAAGAAATGTGCAACTGAAATGCATATCTGAAAAAAAAAATTAATACTTAATATATTAAAATCCAGTTTCCATATAGAATTTTTGTGTAGGTCTCTGTCATTCCATGATTCTGAGCTGTGCATGAGCAGAACCAGCTCTCTGCCAGCTCCTGATTACTGCACACTCTTCCCATCTCAGGGATAACTCACCAGGGTCAGCTTCTTCTCCAGTCTGGCTGCATTAGGGATCCTGTCAATATTCTGGATCTCTTGGTATGCTTTATGAAGCTTCCAGGCAATCCCCAAGTAACAGGCAACGATGGTCAGCGCAGGCAGGACTGTGCACAGGAGGAACATGCTCAGGATGAAGGAGAAACCATTGGAGGAGTTGTGGAACTTGCTCCAGGCTATTGTACAAGAGATGCCAAAGGGCTCAGGGCCGTAGTAGCCCCAGCCCACCAAGGGCAGGATGGCCCAGAGCAAGGAGTAGAGCCAGATAAAAGCAATCAGGATGCAAACAGTGTTCTTGGTGATTTTGTTACCTGCAAGAAAGAGGAACAAGAGTATGCAGATCCCACCCCAGCCACATGGGGGTTTGCCATAACTTCCCCTTAGACAGAAGGATGTTGGCTACACATACACCTGGGCTGCTGCTGCAGGGCCCTAACCTTTGGGCTTCTAGAGAAACAGGGTGTCAGAGGATTGGATGGGACCTGAACACAGCCCTCAGTGCTCATCTAGAGCTTAGTTAGGCAGGGAGCTTTACAAGATCAATTTCACCTTGAATGTGCTGTAGTTCCAGCCCAGGAATGCCAGAAGAATATTCCTTCCTTTTAAATTCCAGTGTATCTGCTTGGATACAAATAGGAAGGGAAGGCAGTCTGGTCCAGGAAAACGTTTGCACTCTCCTTTCTCAGGTAGTTTCACTCGGTAAAACGGAAGTGAAAAACCTCACTGTTTCATACAGGATTTAATCAGATCCTTCTGGGAACACCAAGATTTGATATTGCACTAAAAGCTGAGGCTTATTCTGCTCTTACTGACCTGATATTCCATGCCACATTCCAAAAAGCACCTCCCAGAGCAGCCCAGCCCACGCACAGCACCACCAGGTGAGCAGCAGGCGATTTACTCACTGTTGGACTTGGATGAGTTGGTGACGAGGAATCGAATCACGGCCATGGCACACAGGGTCATCATGCTGCAGACCCCGAAGAGGAAACCCATCAGGGCATAGTAAACACAGGAGGCATCTCCCCCCAGCCAGGCGTGGTTCCAGGCGGAGGCGATGGCCAGCGGGTACATGCTGAGCGCCATCCCAATGTCTGCCACTGCCAGGTTCACTGTGAGCAGCTCAGGCGACTTCAGCAGGGAAGAGCGTTTCACAGCCGTGGCAAGGACAGCTGAATTCCCAAGGATTGTCAGGATGGCTGAAAGGGAAGGATCAGCACAGACAAGAATATCACACAGTTAACACACCTGTGAAACCCGTTGGAAGTATGTGAAGTGCCTGAGATGGGCTACAACAGAGCTGAGGAGGGGCTTCTTACAAGATTATGTCATGATTAAGGGGAATGGCTTTAAACTGAAAGAGAGCAGGTTTAGATTTGATATTAGGTGTTCTCCCCTGTGAGGGTGCTGAGGCCCTGGCACAGGCTGCCCAGAGAAGTTGTGGCTGCCCCATCCCTGGGAGTGTCCAAGGGCAGGGTGGATGGGGCTTGGAGCAACATGGCATGGTGAAAGGTGTCCCTGCCCATGGTAGGGTTTGGAATGTCCCATCACTGTCTGCCCATGTGAAAAGTCACTTTCTGTCTCTTTTATAACCCCCCTTTAAGTTCTGGAGGGCCACAATGAGGTCTCCCTGTAGCCTTTTCCACAGAGAAACCCCCAGCTCTCTCAGCCTGTCTCCAGAGTGAAGGCACTCCAGCCCTCAGAGCATCTTTGTGGCCTGCTCTAGACCCACTCTAGCAGGTCCACATATTTCTTGAGCTGAGAAAGAATTTCCTCACTCCTCCTTCCTGCTGAAGTACTCCAGCCATCCTGCCCACCTGTCCCCTGCACTTCCCAAAGCTTTCCCTCTGTATGACTTCCCTCATCTTCAACTGGAGCCCCAGCACTGGGCTCTGAGTTGCCTGGGTGGTGGGCATGTGCTGGCTGGGCAGCTCAGGGTCCTTGCTGATGCCTGAGAATCAGCATGACTGTTCTGGTGGTCTCTGAGAGCAGTGGGACTATGAGAGTTGTTTAGCCAGGGGCGTGCAACAGACCCAGAGCTTGCTTTGCAAAAGGAGCTGTCAGACATACATTATTCAGGTGTGCCACAGGGCTTCAAAGTGCTGGTGACAGCAGTGTCAGAAGTACATACACCAAACAACTCATTTTCTCTCTTCTTTCAAGTGAACATGGTGCTGTAGCAATATTTTGATTAAAGATTTTCCTCAGATGTCCTCTAAAGTCAGATGTGAAAGAAGGAGACAGAAAAAAGATTCTGGCATGTTCCCTTGTGGCTGTGAATGCAGGAAGGCTGTATTTGCTCACAGGTAACACTTAAAGTGCCCACAGAGCACTTAAGAGAGGCAGATGCAAAAAAACGGAGTAAATATATTGGCATAAGTACAAAAACCTCAGAGGTGTCAAGAGGAAGGCTTAACTGAAACAGGGACACAAATCTGAGACCCCATGTCCCTCCTTCATTCACTTTCTGACCAAACACCTTCACTTGCCACTTCTGGATGCCCTTGGAGGGTTCCCTGAGCTCTCAGCATCTCTGTGTCTGCACACAGGGGATGATGCCCACGGGGCCTTGGCCACCTGCAGGCAGAGCAACCTGGAGTTCACTGGGCAGAGCATTCTCCGCAGGCTGGGACATGGAATCATGGAATCATTGAATCCTTTAGATTGGAAAACACCTCTAAGATCATCTGGTCCAACTATTCCACAGCACTGACCAGGCCACCTCTAAAGCATGTCCCCAAATGCCACATCCACACAGCTTTTAAATCCTCCACCACTGCCCTGGGCAGCCTGTTCCAATGCTTCACAGTCCTTTCCATGAAGAAATGTTTCCTAATATCCAATCTAAACCTCCTCTGGTGCAACTTGAGGCAATTTCTTCTTGTCCTGTTACTTGTTATCTGAGAGCACAGCTTGAACCCTCTCTGGCTGTCCCCTCCTGTCAGGGAGTCCTGCAGAGCCAGAAGGTTCCCCCTGAGCCTCCTTTTCTCCAGGATGAGCTCCCCCCAGCTCCTTCAGCCACTCCTGGAGCCCCTTCCCCAGCTCCATTTCCTTCTCTGGAGTCACTCCAGCCCCTCATTCTGCTTCTCATACTGAGGGTCCCCAGGCTTTAGGAGGAAAAACGCACCCAGTTCACTTTCTTCTGTAAGAGCCCAACCCTTACACAAGCTGCTTTGCTGTGTCATCAGAGGTGACACCCAGGCCCAGCCTCTCCTTACCCTGGCAGAAGCTCTTGCCCCCCACCCCACAGCCTGTGGGCTGCTGGCTGGCACGGGACAGAGCTGTAACTCTGGGACAGCAACCAAACAGCTCATGGGGAGTGCTGCTGCCCGTGCCCTGGCCTTGTTCCCAAAAAAACCCCATCATTTCAGGGCACAAACGTGCAGCTCCAGTGAGGTGGCAAAGCTATGGATAAATACAACACCTGTTCCCAGTTCAGCTCCCTGCTTTATTTCTGAGAGTCCCTGCAGGATGCAGTGAACCTGGCTGCCACACAGGGCTCTGGATCCAATGCTGGAAGCTGTGCCTGGAGTTTCAGTGCCTCAAAATCCTTTAGGAGCAGTGTGAGGCTGCAGCATGGTGGAACATGAACACGGCGAGCTCCAGCCTCCAGTCCTTTTTTGCTGTCCCTTCCCATTGCCTTATAACTGCATCTATGTATTTATATTTCTGAGAGAAGGGAGCTGGCATCCCTTGAAAGCTGACTTGAAAAAGCCTTTCATTGTTTTGTAAAAATTTTCTCACCCTGAGTTGTGCTCTGCTGTGCAGAACAAGAGGAAATATGAAGTGCTGAAGTCCAGCACTTCTGCCCAGAGCTTCAGTACTAAAGCACATGAAAATATAGGCTTGTCTTTCTTATGTCAACCAGAGTTTTCAAGGGAGCTGAAGGAAGGAATCTTAGGAAAAATTCAGGTGGAAAGCATGCCTAAACAAATTCCACTCCTCCCCAAATCCATGAGGGTAGAAAACAAATGCCTGTGTACATGCAAGAAGCAGACAAGGATGAAAACTCTTAACTGAAGCCATGGGCTGGTAGCTATCCCCATTTGTATTTCATTTTCAATCTGCCTGCAGCAGGGCAAGCAGGCTGCAGCAAAGCCCAGAACTGCTGTTTGGAAACACTTTGCTGTTCTCTAGCAGTTCATCCTACCAAGACACAGCAGAATGACACTTCCCCCACCAAGGTTCAGCCCACAGTTGCTTTCCCCTGACCAGTCCCATGGATTGAGCTGCCCTGGCTCAGGTCTCAGGGCTGAGATGTAATGGAATGTGACAGACAATTTATTTTGAATGTTTGTGATGCCACAGAGGCAAATTTGTGGTGGCCATTCTTCAGCATCAAAACAAGGTTTCAAATCCAAGAGTGGAGATTAATCCTGGCTGCCAACGAACTCCAAGGCACTAAGCAGTGCAATCTGTGGGGAAATATTTGCTGTCATTTCCCTCCAGGTTCTTTTGCCTGACCATGGCACAGACAGGGAATCCCTGTATCCTGTTCCCTGACTCCAAGCAAACAAGCAGGCTGTGAACTCACCTATGATAAGAAGAAAGACCCCAGCTCCATAATCCACTACTGGGTGGAGTTTGGAAATATACTGCTCCTCCATGGTCCCTTGTGGAGATGGGTGAAGGTTTTCAATCAAGGGTGAAGACACTGCAGGAGCAAAGAGCTCATCCTCATGGTTTGCCTGCTGCAGGTGAGAGATGGGGTTCGGTTCTGGCAGTGCAGGGACCCTTCTGCTGTCTCCTTGTCCTGCCTCTGGTGTGGCAGGGGAGAAGCCTGGAGTGAGAGGAAGGATTTCCCCCCGGGAGGCAGAGTAAAAGCCAGGCAGAGCTGCTGCCAGAGCGATCCCGCCTGCCTGGCTGGCAGAGCATCTCTCCTCCCACCCCTCCTCTCCCACCCTTCTGCTCCTTGGCTTGTCGGGAAGATTCACAATGCAAATCCCCTCAGATGAGCAAAACCAATTGTTCTTCAACCATCATCAGCCCAGGGAAATAAAGCCAGGCTGAGGGGGCAGGCAAGGGAAGGAAGGTTGGGAGTTTTGTTGGGAGTTTTGTTTTCCAGCTTTATGGCTGAGTATGGGATTTGAGGCAGGGGTCTCTGAGTTGAAGTGTTAGAGGAAAAGTGTTTGCTGCAGGGGCTCAGCAGAGTCAAAGTCACATCACTGAAGACAGGACTGTCTGAGCTGCTCCAGTGCAGAACTGGAGGATGCTCCATCCAGTGTAGTGTACCAGAAGAGAACCAACCTCTGAGGTCACTCTGTGACACTCCAGAGTTTTGACTTGGCAAGCAGACACAGGAACATCTCACCTCTGTGTTTTCCTTCTCCTTAAGGAAGGACTTTAGACTCCTCTGAGTCTAAAATCACCATAATGAGCAACCTGGCTTAGTGGGTGGCATCCCTGCCCATGGCAGGGGGCTGGAACTAGATGGTCTTTCAGGTTCCTTCCAGCCCAAACCATTCTGTGATTCTCTGATAAGGAATTTTTAAGTTCACAAGAGCATGGAGGCATCTCAAATGTGATTTAGGTGGAATTTAGGTGCTCAAGTGTAGCAGTAACAGCCTAAACGTAGGAACTGGGGAGACTTCAAAAGCCTTTAGTTCCAGCAGGGTTTTGTGTGTCTCCAAACATGGAGACTCCACAACAGTTGTTCCAGTGTCTTTTTGTTCAAAATTTCACACAGTTCCAGAATAAAGACACCACCCAGCTCATGAAATCCAGCAGCTGCTCATCAGCTGTTCAGTGCAGGTGTCCTTCACTGAACGCTCCTCAGCAGAGGAGATTCAGCTGAATGAATGTGGGTGGTTGTTGCAATGGCTGCATAAGCAAGACTCAATTTAGCATAGGAAGGTAGGATATATACAGTGTTAATCGTAAAAGGAAGTTCTTTTACCAGAATAGAATAAAAAAGGGAAGAGGTGATGTCTCAAAACCATCCCCAGTACTGACAGTTTCAAACGGCTTGGTCAATTCAGTGTAGTCTGTGTGAGAAAGAGTGGTTACCATCTGATAGCATTTTGGGGGAGTGTCTTGGTTCTGGCCAGGACAGGGTTAATTTTGCTGTAGCCAGGAAGGGCATGGCCAGGATATGGAGGTGATTCTGCAGCACCTGGGCAGAACAAGGACAGGGATAAATGTCTGCTAGAGTAGCAAAGGACACAAATCCTGTGGCAGGAAGGAGAAATTTGCCACTTTCTGACACTTAATCCAGTACACAAACCCATTGTATTGGTTTACAGTCACACAATGCCAGATCACCACTAAGAGGTTGGAATCTGACTGCTCACCTTGCTATATTTGCAGAACAGTTCCCAGGCACTGTCCTGGCGTTCCCAGGCACAGGTTGGCTAAAACAAGCCCAGTAACATCATCAGCTTTGAAAACAAAGTGTTTTGTTCTCTGGCACAGATGTTGCCCATGAGTTTTGCTCTTATCCTGAGTGCAAACATTTAGATTCTCAAGGTGCAGCCACTGGATGAGGATTGTTTGTTTTACAGTTCTCAAACACGGCTTTTAATTCTGATAAAACTCTTTCTTGATAAAATTTCTGGCCTGTGCTATGCAGTCATCTCACCTAATGTTTTGTTTTGGCCTTTCTTGGTGAAACCATGGCAGAGGGCTCAGTTCAAGGAGCCTGATGTCACCCAGTTCCAGCCAGATCTCCTGCTTTCGCACTTGTTGCATGGTCCATCCTCTCTCTGCTGAAATAAAACACTGCCTTTCTTCAGGCAAGCAAAGAGGCCAAGGACAAGATTAAAACTATTTGCTGAGAATTTAATTGCTAATTATTATTTAATTACTGGAGACTCCACTGGCTACATCAGGAGGCCGGTCCTCTGCCAGCTCTTGTGGGCACCTTAGATTACACAGTGTGGCTCTTTCATGCTGGTTTAGATGGCATTTCATTTATTGTGAAACCCTCAACTTAGCATTCACATGGGATAGGATTACATCAACAGTCCAGTTACGAAATGGAAGAAAAGAAAATGAATGATTAAAACCAGAAGAGCTGACATATCCCAAACCCAGTGCATTATTCAAGTGTTGTTTAACAATAGCAAGTTGTGCTCATCACCATCTTCCTGCACATCAGATCAAGCCATATGATCTGCTCACAACAGCCCGAGTCTATATATCTTAAAAGACCCAGATTTGGGGGGGATCATACTTTATAATTGTTTTATGAAGCTTGCTTTGATTTAATAAAATAGTCATGAAATGAGGCAGATGGAAGGATGAAGTTAATAAACTCACCATAAAACTTTTACATATATTTGATGTAAATATGGACATATATATAAGACAAGTTCCCATTGTTGGCATAAAGAAGGGTATGAGTTTTGATGTACCCAGTGAGAATGTCCTATAACTTTATTTTTACTTTCCACAGGGAAAAATAAAGAGTATTCTGAATCTGTAGGAATAACGGAATTGCTCTGAATTACCAGTTTGCCACTATGTAGTGGTTCATTTTGAGAAATAAAATGTCTCAATGTTTGGAGGTGTTTGGGACATGAATACTGGTTTGTGTTTGGTACCATATATCAAAATCACTGGTATTTCCTGATATGTGGGGAGGGTGATGAATCTGGGTCCTTATCAGGAATGTCTATCAAAAATAATCACGTATCATTTAGAAGAGGACATGACTTTGTTATTCCTGTTTCTCTCTGGCTGCTGTGTCCAGATCTTCTCCTCGCAAATACTCTGAGATCTCAAGTGAGCAGAGTGTGTGCACTCTGTGGGGACAGTTCCTTTTGAGTGGCCTCTCCTTGCTGCAAAACACATCTGCCATGATGCACAAGTCAAGCTTTTTGATTAAAAAATGCCACCTTTTCCAAACTCCTTGGAGGAGACAACTTCCTCATATTCTCCAGGAATTCCTACAACTTCCTTCCTTTTAAATATTTGTTTAAGTTTTACTTTTGGAAGCTCATCTTTGAGCTGAGACCTCTAGCTGAGCTTCTCTAGCTTTCACCTCTATTTATGAAAGCCAGAACCAGCATTTAAGTGGAATTCTCAGAGTCTCCTCATAGAGTTGTATGTTTTCAACAACTTAGTCTTGTTTAAGCTGGTATTTGCAACCTCAAGCATAGTCATTTTTAAATTGTTTTCTTCTGGCTGCCTGCACTGACTTGCATGTTACTGCCTGAGGGTTATTTACAAAGTCTAAATTCAGTCTAGGGACACTAAACTCCCTAACTTCCCTTGGCAGGAACTGAAAAATTCTGTTGGATCAATACATTTTGCTCTTTCACTACAACCAGTTTAAATATAATACTTGTGTGTTGGTTTACCCAGTCCAAGTGAGTTACTTGGGTCACAACAACCCCTGAAGTGCTGCAGGCTGGGGAAAGAATGGCTGGAAAGCTGGAAAAGGACCTGGGGGTGTCAATGAACAGCAGCTGAACATGAGCCAGGTGTGCTCAGGTGGCCAAGAAGGCCAGTGGCACCTGAGCTGTACCAGCCATGGTGTGGCAGCAGGACCAGAGCAGTGATTGTGCCCTGTGCTGGACACTGCTGAGGCCATACCTCAAGTGCTGTGTTCAATTTTGGGCCCTCCAGGACAAAAAGACATTGAGGGGCTGGAGCGTGTCCAGGGAAGAGCAACGAGGCTGGGAAAAGGTTGTGGAACTGAAGCCAGAAGCTCACATTTATTAAACAAAGTCATTATTTGTTGTAACCATGATATTCATGCTGCACTGATGAAAAAATAGCAGGTACACAGTGATGAAAGCCACACATGCAGTAACAACGTCTCCGACATGACAAACCAGCTCTTTTCAACTGGGCAATAGGCTGCTCTTTCAGGGATATTTCTTTTTTCCTCACAGTGTTCTCAAATACGCAATGAAAGGCTCTAATTTGAGAAAACAAGGCAAAGAAGAAACACAGCAGGAGGTGGGAAAGGAGAGACTGGACGAGAAATGAAAAGGTTAATTCAACATTCAAGTATGAAGCATAATCCAGCTGTTTCAGAGGTGTGAGAAGACAGAGTCTAATACACTAAGAGTGGAAAGGAAAGGTGCTAAAATAAAATGAAAGCTGCTATTGTGTCAAGAAAAGAGAAGAATAAAATGTATTGCCCATGCAATGGAATTTGACATTGCAAACCTGCTCATAGTAAATAGGGTGACCGTGTTCCCAGATCTCAGTTTAACAGTGGTATGAACAGCAATTACTCTCATTTTTAAAGGCTCAGAGACAAAACCATGCTCTGTCATGCTGGATATTACACAAATAATCACACAGGGACACTTTCTTACAGTTTTTTTTCCAACCATTTATTGACATGTAGGTTTTGGAAGCAAGCTCCACTGACTTTTGGATTTTGGTCTTGCACTCTATTTATTCATGATTCCATTGTGTCATCCTGACAATGGGAAAAAAACCCACAATTTGTAGAATGGAGCACCTGAGCCATCACAGGAATATATCTGTGCAGCGAATCTGTCTCATCATCCTCTGCACACCTCTATGATGAGCACATCTCTGGGCAAGCACAAGTGTGGCTACAGAGAGGGATGACCTGGGAAGCAACACATTCCAGCCACTCTACCCTCTAAAAAGCCAGATTCCACAGATTGAATCATTTAAGATTCTTCAGATTCATGTTACTGTAACATTATGGCAACAAGGACTTGATTGTCTGTGATCCTGAGATCAGAAGTGTTCTGGAAGAACCAAAACAGCAAATAGGACTGGGGAGACAGGAGATCACAGTGTGCAGGGTCGGGGCCAAACCTGCCCAGATCTTTCCAGCAGCACTGGGAGCTGGAAGGCCATCTCGGCAGGAGTCTGCCCAGCTTCAGGACTAGTCCCAGCTCTGCTCCTTGTCTTTTTTTCATTTGGCCTAGTGCTGATTTGAGCTCACCCCTTCCTCTCCTGAATGACAAAACTCCGTCCTCTCCTTTTTGCTCAGAAATCCAGAACCATGCTGAGGGAGCATCCCTCCAGCAGCACAGGTGAAACTGGCCCTTCTCTTTGTTCCTTAACTTTGATAGCAGGGCCAGGATCCAGCAGAACTGAGACAGGACCAAACAGCCTGTGGGGGGATATTTGGGATGCAGGGATGCAGGGTCATATGGGACAGCAAACACTGCAGGGCCCTCCCAGACACTGGCGTGAAGACAATGAAGTCCTCTAAAAGAGTTCACTGGTTGCAGCTGGTGTTACTGTTCCTTGCTTCACTGAAGAGTGGAAAAGGGATTTGTTTTGAGAGAACCTTTTTACATTTATTTAAAGGTAGTCAGAGAAAAGGTTACCAGAGTGGAAGACGAGATCAGAGTTTTTATACAACCTTTGGGGACAGAGCTGATTATATATTGATAATCTTTACCTAAATTATGTAACTCAGTTGTGTTGACACCATGGGCTCTCTGAGCACTGTTTGGGTGCATCCACCTCTATTCCCTGTTCCACTTTCTCTGTCAAGGCAGGACTAGAGCAGCCCAGGGATGTGATCCCAGAGCAGGCATGGCTGTGTATCCCACACAGACAGCGTGGCAGGGTTCAAGGATGCAATCCTACGGCACTGCAGATGAACTCGATGGCACTGCCCTGGCTCTGCTGCAGCCTGCTGTGTGACACCCCTCAGGTCACTTCCTTCCTCTTGCTGCCTCTGACTGACTTGCTGAAATTGTACATTTTCCAAGCTCTGACTGATCTCCAGCTATTTCTGCCCAGTGCCTGGTAACAAAGCAGCGCCGTTGTTGGCTTGTGTCTCTCGGCACCATTGTGACACAACAATAGCTTAAAGAAGCCAATTTTCTTTCATATTAGAATTACTCTTCCTAATTTCTAAATAAACCCACGCTGGGAATTCAAAAATGCCAGGATTACAACTTATTATTTAGAGAAAAGAAAAATAGCTGAGACTGAATTCTGTAAAAATATAGAGGCAGATAAGATGGGAAATTCATGGAGATTCTTCTCTTGGATGGAAAAGAGCAGATTTCCTTGTTCAATCTGGAACACAAAGTTTAATGGAGAAAGAAAAAAAGATAGGGAAACAAGGGCATAACAGAGGCTTGATGATAACAAATCTCTTATTAGTTAGAATGGGGAAGACAAAGTTTCTGCTCTGCAATATTTATATGACCAGCTCTTTGACAATGACCCTGTTAAAGACAGCATTGAGCAGAGCTGCCTGACTGACAACTATCACAGCAATCTACTGCCAAGGCAACTTCCCTGGAATTGAACTGCCAGTGAAAGACATTGCTTGGAGTTTAAGGGTCCTCGGCATCAGGGAGAGAACCAGAAGCCTCATGTCAAGACCCTCTGTCATTTTCTTCATCAAATCATGTTCAGGTCTCTTTTACAGCCTTCAGATTATAATCATATGAGTGAGAGAAGTCACAGCTATTCTGTCTTGACTTCCTTTCTGAGGTCTTTTGAACTTTTAAGTCAAGTAGTAGTTAATTCCCCCTATACAAAACTGCCAGCTCAAGATGGCTGTAAATATGGCACAAAGTAGGATTGTGAGGGAAAGAAAATAAACTGCTTTCTCAAAATTATTATTTCTTAGTCACTAGCATTTTAATTGCTTGAGTTTTCAGGTAACTGAGCTGCAGCAACATGTTGCTTTCAGAAAGTATTTTCCACACCTTGGAAAGTGCTTTAGGTCTTACTTCTTTGCACTTCACTCTTTGCAGTGGTGTGAAATGCCCTTTGCAGGGATATAAGAGATTAATAAACTTGCAAAAAATTAATCCCACAAGTGTTACTCACTTGCAGCCAGGTCCTTTACTCATTGCTCCTGATACTTAATAGGAAACAAAAGTGGGAGTAAGTTAAATATTTAGTGGATATTCCCTGCATTGGCACAGAGAAACTTGCAGCTCTTTCCCCCATGTTTACACAGTGCTCAGTCTGTTTTGCTAATATTGAGTTATCCCTCTGCTTGCCTTCCCAGAGCCACCCTACAGTGAAAAACTCATAAGACAAGGAAGGGCCTCAGAAAAGCCATCACTGCAGCCTCCTTCATCTCATGTAGGGATGACATCAATTCCTCTGCTGCTCACATTATCTGCTGTACATCAGAAAAGTATCGTCTTGCTTTTGAGAGGCTGGTTCAGATTATTCTGTAATAGACCAAAAACAGCAACAGCAACTGTGAATATTTCCTACACTCAATTACACTGAAAGAACAGAGATTAACTTACCCTCAGGAGAAAAAAAAAAATTGTGGTGAGGGCCCTGGAGCATTCTGGGTTCAGATCTTCGCCTTGCCACAGTCTTCTTGTCACTGCTTTTTGGCCAGGGATTGAATCTTTCTGTGTTTCAATGCCTCAGAAATGGATGCAAAAACAAGCTTGCTTCTCTATATCCTTTAAATCACTATCACACACCCATGGGAACGGAATGCTTTGGGTTTGATGGGACCTTGAAGCTCATCTCATTTCAGCCCCTACCATGGGCAGGGACACCTTCCACTATCCCAGGTTGCTCCAAGCCCCATCCAACCTGGCCTTGAACACTTCCAGGGATGAGGCAGCCAAAACTCCTCTGGGCAACCTGTGCCAGGGCCTCATCACCCTCACAGAGAAGAATTTCTTCCTCGTATTTAATCCAAACACAAACCCTGTCAGTTTGAAGCCATTTCCCCCTGTCCTGTCACTAAATACCCTTTTAAAAAATCCCTTTTTGTCTTTCTTGGAAGCCTTCTTTAGGCACTGGAAGGGGCTGTAAGGTCTTCCAGAGCCTTCTCTTCTCCAGGTGAACATCCCCACCTTTCCCAGCCTGGCTCCAGAGCAGAGGGGCTCCAGCCCTTGGAACATCTTTGTGCCCCGCTGTGGACCTGCTCCAACATGTCCCTGTCTTTTTTGTGTTGGTGCTCCCAGAGCTGGATGCAGCACTCCAGGTGGGACATCACAAGAGCAAAGCAGTGGGAGAGACAATCACCTCCTTTGGCCCACTACCCAGGCTGGTTTTGATGCAGCCCAGGACACAGCTGGCTTTTTGGGCTGCAAGTGCAAGAAATGACCGGTCATTGCCAAGACATGCCCAGCTTTTCATTGACCAGCACCCCCAAGCCCTCCTTGGCAGGGCTGCTCTCAATCCATTCTCTAGGCTCATACCAGGGGTTTTCCTGACCCGGGTGCAGCATCTTGCACTTGGCCTCATTGAATTTCATGAGGTTTGGTGCTGGGGCCTTGTTGAACCTGGATCAGGACATGGGAAAAAAAGTCCCCATGGCTCACTTGGGCTTATCTGGAAGTGGAGCTGCATTTTCTATTCAGTCTGCATTGCAAACATTGTTTGTTTGTTGGTTTGTAGACTCCATGTCCTCATCAGGAGACAATCTCTGTATTCATTCAGAAGGGGAAATTCTAGGCCATGTCTATCCATTATGGTTATTCAGAAAAACTCTGACAGCATGAATACAACAGGCACGAAAACCATGAGGTAAATAAATAATCATAATTATGACCCTTTTTCACTCATCACTGTTGTCATATTAACTTGTGACCATTTTAATGCATGGAGTTGACAGGGTAATACCAATCTATTTTTGCCTGTAGCTGAATATATTAAAATATTTTCCTGTCACACGTGTTGAAATGGTTTTTATAGCCCAAACATTTGAAGCAAACATTTATTGGCTTGTAACCAAATATATTAAAATCTATCACATATACTTAAACAGATTTTATAGCCCTAACTTCACTAGAGAATGTATTTCAGCTAAATAAAACCATTTAATTGTTTCAGATCTGGTTGAAACTGGTCATCCAGACTTCCCCTGGAGTCAATAGTGAAAGATCACTGAAGTGAAAGACACTCTTGGTGGAGAAATATACACCTTCTCTGAATGAGATCCGTTGTTATTTGGAAGTGCCTATTGACATTAAATTTAATAATAGCAATAACAGCAATAACAGAAATAATAGCAATAACAATACCATCATTATTCACTGTGAGGGTGGTGAGGCCCTGGCACAAGTTGTCCAGAGAAGCTGTGTCTGCCCCTGGATCCCTGAGAGTGTCCAAGGCCAGGGTGGATGGGGCTTGGAGCAACCTGGGATGGTGGAAGGTGTCCCTACCCATGGTAGAGAGTGGCACAACATGATCCTTATGCTCCCATCCAACCCAAACATTCTGGAATTACAGAGAGCCCACAGAGGTGTCTTAAATAAGCCACCAAGTTTGAGGTGGCTAAATTTGGTTGATTTGAATCCTGTCCTAGCAGACATTCTAAAAAACAGAAGAAACCTGTAATAAAGGATGAACTGGAACATATGGTCTCAAATCCTGAGTTAAGGCTTTCAACTGTGTTATATTTCCCTTGTTTCCATTATTGCCAAAACTGAAATTCCTCAGAGCACGTAGTGGTCATGAAGCCTGCTTGATATTTAAAACAAAACAAAACAAAACAAAGTATTTTAGCTGTCCAATTTTAACATTATTTTCCCAGAGATTTTTAATTACCATTTCCTTCCTGTAGAAACATGACCACGACAATGATGTTATTAGTATTTGATTGATCTGGATTTGATTGTGAAAGTCAAATCACACTGACATGGACAACACAGTGAAATTGAGTTTGCCTCTGTTTTGATGCAGAAAATTGTCAGTACCTGTAAGGCTTTTCTGATAAGAGAGTAGCATGTTCTCTGAAGTACTGTGTGGGCTCTAAGAGAATAATTTTTCCCAGATAATGAAAAGGACGTTTGAGGCAGTGGAGTGAGTAAAAGTATAAGTATTGCAAAAGCATCCACAATACCACAAAAATAAGACAAATATTTAAAAACTTCTGTTTTCTCTCCAAAGTCTTCACTTCCTCCAAAAGCTGTAATATCTTTTCAAGTTTTTTAATTGTTAATTAATGAAGTTTCAAGGTTCAGTTATACAATTCAATACTGAATTTTCTTTTAACAGTTTGCCTTCAAATAAGCAACATCTGTGCCTGCCTGGCAGAAAGGAAGAACATCCAGTTTTTACCCCAAATTTTTTGTCTATCTTGAGTTCTTATCAAAGGTACTTTCAGCCTCCTCTTTATCAGAAGCGATTTGTTTAATCCACCAGACTTGCTACTGAGATGCAGCTTCAAGGTGGTCAAAGGCTGAAAGAACAGAGATCACATATCAGGGAGTGGGGATTGGATAGGGAGGCTGTTCTTTGTAAACCACAGACCACTGGCAACCTTGGAGAAAGGTATTAAGTATGGATTTCTATGATGATGAAGACTATGGACTAGATAAACCAAACCAGAGGAGACTCAGTTACCAAGGGAAGGAATAATCTATTTGGAGTAGCATATGCACAGCCTTTATGACCAAGTGAATTGCTGTATTAGTCTGTGGCTAACTTTGTTCTGCCAGCTGTGCTGTGAGAGTGCTGACCTTTGGCAAAACATTGATAATAAAACCCAGGAGAATGATGTTATCTTAAATTGTGGCACCCAGCTGCTAAATAAATGTATGCTGAAACCTTGCGGTTTGCAAAGCCCATTGAAGCCAGTGGAAAGATTCCCACTGACCTCAGTGGCCTGTGAATCATTGGAAATGGAGCTCCAATTCCAGTGGCTGGTCTCATGTCCATGCAGATGTGTCCTGGGAGAGATCCAATACCAGCCTTTATTACCAATTTGCTGGGTGATAAAGTTATTGCTGATAAGGCCAAACATTGTACCCTAAAGTGGGGATTGGATGAGTTTTTCCAATCCTATTGGTCACCTTCATCTAAATCCCTCCCTGGCCCTCTAGAACTCAAAGGGGAGAAATCAGCATTTCATCTGCAACTCATCACTCCAAAATGGACATCTAAAATAGGTCAGATGACTCACACTCTAAATTCCTGCTTCCTCCTCTCAACAATAAAGGGAATAAAGCCTGAAGTAATTTTCTCAGATTCAAACATGTGGTTGGAAGAATATCACTCTAAGTATCTTCATTAGACTGGCTTCCAAAATGTTGTCTTTTATAGCTGATTGCTAAATCAAACAGCAAAGTCAACACAAAATCCTAATGGAGACAGGTTCAGATAAAACCAATCAGTTTTGAGTTGTCTTGCATGAACTACAGAGCTTTGCCTCAGTAGGATTTTATATTAACAACTTAAAAATATTCCAGTGACAAGACAGCCTTTGATGTACCCTGCTCTGGTTACATGTTCTGGATCACAGGCCCAAAATGGTCTCATGCATATTATAAAGACACTAACAATAAATGGACAAGAGGCTTCAAGTTATTGCCACTAACTAGTTCTCAGAAAGCTCTCATCCCACTGGTGAACAGAATAGGGGGAAATTCAGCACCAAATTCAAACCTAAATGGACATGGCTACAACAGCCTAGACTCCCATTATGCTTAGTGGAGAATGACTCAATACAGGCAATGGAGACTGGAAATCACTTTTCTAAGTAGAGGTATCTAATTTAAGACTGACTTGGACTACATGTTTTTGGCTGTAGAAAATTCTTCTCTAAATGAGGAATTTGGCCACCAAGCTCCAATGTAGTCATGACACAAAAAAGCCTCCTAAAATTAGGTAATTGCTGATGAATCTCATCCACTAGAAACTGCCCATGTGGTTGCCCAGCAATAGCATCCTTATCTGGTTCTTATCCTGACAGGATACAGTGTGATGAGCTGGGTCATGTCCTGAACCATTTGAACTGTTGAGTCAGGAGAAAATGAATCACAGAATTTTTTAGGGTAGAAAAAACCTCTAAGATCATTGAATGCAATCATTAACCCAGCACTGCCAAGGCCACCACTAAACCATGTCCCCACATCTACATGCTTTTTAAATTCCTCCAGGGATGGTGATTCTACCACTGCCCAATACTTGATAACCCACTTAATAAAGATTTTTTTCCTAATATGCAATCTAAAGCTCCCCTAGTGCAACTTCAGGCTGTTTCCTCTTGTCCTATCACTTATTCTTTGGGAGCAGAGCCTGACCCCCACCTGGCTGTGCCCTCCTCTCAGGGAGTTGAGCAGAGCCAGAAGGTTCTCCCTAAGCCTCCTTTTCCTCAGGCTGAGCCCCTTTCCCAGCTCCCTCAGCTGCTCCTTCTCAGACCTGTGCTCCAGACTCTTCCCCAGTTCCATTGTCTTTCTTTGGACACAAACCAACACCTCATACTAAGATTAGAAACCAAACAAAATAAGCTTTGAACTAGTAATTTAATATTGAGGTGAAGTTTCTCTATATATTTATTCTTTGTTTAAAACAACACTTTTCTAAATGGGCAGGAAAGGTTTTAATACGTGTGGGTATGTTCATACGGAGAATAAAAACATACTGTGAAACTTGGACATTTGTAATGAAACGGAAATGCTGAGTTTCAGACAGCTCAAGAAAATTCAGTAATGCCCTGCAAACTGTTCAACATCTTCAGCACAACCAAACCCATAAAGTGGCTCCATAAAGGGATGTGAGTACTACTGCCAGTCTTTGTTGTGCCATTCTGATCCCCTTCCACCAGCTGTTTCTGGGATGACAGTCCAGACAAATTACCTCAAACATAATAGACCCCTTGAGTATTTGAAAAACTCTATTCAGAATCACAGCTTCTAACTTGGCACTTACCTCAAAATATTCCTGATTGTCAGCAGCTATTTAAAAAAAAAAAAGAATAACAATGGCTATTTCCATAATAGCTGTATGTTGAAATCTCAGAGCACTTTGTGAACTTAACAGATATATCAGAGATGTATGGCTTCATACCATCTATCAGGAAATGCAGACCTTTTTGGGCAAGATCTGGATTTCTGTTTTTAAATATTCCATAAAGAAATACAGATAAGGAATGAATACAGGTAAGGAATGAGATTCCTGAAGGAAATTCCTGAAGGAAATTCCTTACATCTTCCACTATCCCAGGTTGCTCCAAGTCCTGTCCAACCTGGACTTGAACACTTCCAGGAATGGGGCAGCCACAGCTTCTCTGGGCAATCTGTGCCAGGGCCTCACCACCCTAACTGGGAAAAATAGAAATATAATGCCTTTAGACTGCTCAATCACCTTAGTAATGATCTTATTTTAATGAGAAATCCATACGACTTCGTCAATGTCTCAATTGCTTCCAAAGTGCTGTGTAACTGGCATTTATGCAAGGCAAAATTACAGAAAAAACCCCAGTGTTTTGCACTTGATAAAAATGCAAAAAAGTACCTAAAATATTTTAAGATGGAATAATCTAAGCTGGAGGGAAAACACAAAAATAAGCTAGGAGGGACCTGACACGTTTAACTGGGGAAAAGGTTGCAAACACAAAAAGCTTTGGCTTCTCCTTTTCCATAATTTTTCATCATTTTTAATCTTGTCAGCATGAATAATGTTGTTGATTTTTGCTGTGATTTAGAAGCAGCTGCAGAATATAAAACAAAGTTGAAAATCAGTTGAAAGACCATTCATCTATTTTGCTTTTAGCTGAAACACTCCTCCCAGCTGCAGACAAATAACCAGACTGACTATAATTCCATCAACGACATCTGATCACCATATAGTTCAGGCTTGGGGGGGACTTTATAAGAAATCTTTTGAAACACACAAACAAAAAAGTTACTTGCATGTTATAGCAAACATCATTCTAGACGACATCATGAGCACCAGAGGTTCTCATCTGATTTTGTACAGGCATTAATCTTCTCTGCTCATTCCTTTGGTTTATTTCTGTTCTGGGAAATTAGCCCTGGCCCATGTTAGTTCCTAACTGTATCTGGAAACTGTGTAGGAGAACTTTTGTTTGCCTGGATCCAGGTCAGAGTCACCTGGCTAGTGGCAGGTGTCCCTAATCACTCGGTTTGGGAGGGTAACAGGAATTCACAATGGGCTGTGACCAGATCACACTAAAAGGCCTCCAACTGGCAGAAAAGCCCTTCCACACAAAACCATAGAGTCATAAATGGTTTGGCTTGAAGGGACTTGAAAGCTCATCTTATTTCAGCCCTGCCATGGACAGGGAAACCTTTCTCTATCCCAGGTTGCTCCAAGCTCCAACCTGGCCTTGGACACTTCCAGGGATCCAGGGGCAGCCACAGCTTCTCTGGGCAGCCTGTGCTGGGCCTCACCGCCCTCACAGGGAAGAATTTAATGCAAAAAGCATGTGAAAAAACAGCTAAACAATCAATTAACATCCAGCTAAAAGCAAATAGAACATTCTCTGTTTTGAGTGATGCACCTTGGCCTTGCTCTATTAAAAAATGTTGATCATGTTTTCAAGTTGGTCTCCAAACCTTGTGCCCAAGAAGCATTTTTTCCACAAAGTAATTATGCTGTTTTATCTTATCTGGTGTGGATGTGTTATTTTAAGTTAATTCAAATCCATTAGAGATACAGAAAAACTAACAAGAGAACTTTTATTGTTATTCATATTCAGACAACTCAATTAAGCTTGCAGCCGATATATCAATGGAGTCTAGAGACAGATTAGCTGGTCAAATGGAGCAGGTAAACTGCATTGTCTAAATAAAAATCTTATACCCTCCACTGAAGAATACTTCACCCAGATGGTGAATCATTAAACTCCTGCCACTAAGCAAATGCACTTCCCTTCACCTGTGGGTTCCCCAGCAACTGGCAATTTGGCAGCAATACACTTATTTTTATGATTAACCTTGTCAATTCACAGGCACTTGCTTTCCCAAAGAGCTGATCTTTTCCTACATATTATTTTTGACAAGCAATGGCTCATTACCCTCTTTTACTGTCAGTATTTTAATGTTCAGTGTTCAAATTATTATAGAAGGCAGAGGCACCAACATCCTCTACTAAGATTTCCTCACACTTTGAGGAAATGAGGTCTTACTACACTGGAACTTTCAAGCTGAAATTTCTTTTGCCACATTTGTTTCTCTCAAACTGCAACTAACTCCATAATTCAGTTTTGGGCTAACTTTGCTCAGATCAGTGTGGCCTCATAAAAAGCAATCATTTTTGATTCAGAAGTTCTCTGTCTTTCACATCAGAAAGGCACGAGAGAACTGCCCCATCCCTGGAAGTGATCAAGGCTGGGTTGGAAGGGACTTGGAGCAACCTGGTCTAGTGGAAAGTGTCCTTGCCCACGGCAGTAGGGTTGGATTCAGTGACCTTTAAAAGGTCCTTCTATCTTAAACTATTCCATGATTCTATGAAGAGAAAAAGAGAAAAATCAGTAGAATGGACCATGTTCAATTTGCCAGAGAAATTTGCCCTGTATTTCCAGGTTTTCCCAAGTTCTAGCTTAGATACATTTGTCTCCAGATTTAGGGAAATGCTGCATATGGCAATAAATCAAACTCTGCTTCCAATATTAAGAGCTGAAAATATATAAGAGCATTCCTCTGTTCTCTTAAAGCAATATGAAGAGCTTGAAACACTCTGCAAACAACTGGGATTTTCATAAACCTGCAGAAAAAACAGGAATGGAAATCAAATTTCCTGGCTCCTGTGCCCTAACCATAAGACTGAATTTTTTTCCCAGTTTTGCAGTTTCCACAAGTTCAAGGTGAACTTAGTGACAAGAGATCTGCTTGGGGCAGAAGGTATTGAAAAACAGAGTGTGCTGGGATTTTGTGTGACTCTTAATCCTCAACTGCATTCTCTGTGGGCATTTGGTGTGAGAAGGCTCTGTGCCTAAGTGCTGCTCAGCTCTTTGTCCTCACTGATGTGTTCTTTTCTCTTCCCTCTGGAACAGAGTTCAGTGGAGCTGTTTTCAAAAAGGGGCAAAAAACAAAAAAAAAAGAGTCAGTGGTAGTGTGAGAAAGAGAAAACCAAACCTTCATGTTTTATAGTAAAAGAATTCATTTAGTTACTAAGCCTTGGTTTGTTACTGCAATATCTGTGCTGTTAAAAAGCTCCCAGTCCCTGTAGCTCACAGTTCTAATACAGCTGAACCTGCACTGAGCAATCCTTCTGGAGATATTTCCCTCTTTATATTAGCTGATATTGATCAATAACTTCATTTACAACTTATCCAGCCTCTTTTCTGTGCTTTTCCAGCTGGATTTCTATTCAGCTACCACTTCTCTTATTGCCAGACCATACACACTGACATTATGCACCTACATAATTTCCCAGGAACAATTCTCTCACTCTCCCTGATCTAAAAGTGACATTATCTTTTATGCCTCAACTTTCAGAGGAAATTTTTGTTCAATATTTCCAGCTTGATTTTTGTTATGTGCCCTGGCTGGTAAAGTGAAGGATACTGATGTAAGACCTTACAAAATTACTGGCACAGACCCTTCCAACATACAGGTTTAAATGCAAGAGGATAAAACCTACTTGCAGTCTAAGGTGACTACACTCTCAAGTTACACCTTTTAGGTCAATATCTTATCTTAGTTGAGGTAACTCTGTACCACCATTCTGGCCACAAAGATGCCAAAAATCCATACTTCAAATAATCACTATTTATTGTGGTTGCTTCAATTTCTTATAGTATCTAGTATTTCACATAATCAAGAAAATGGTTTGGGTAGGAAGAAACCTTGAGGATCATCTCATTCCAAGCCCCTGCCATGGGCAGGGACATCTTCCACTATCCCAAGTTGCTCCAAGCCCTGTCCAACCCGGCCTGGAACACTTCCAGGGATGTGGCAGCCACAGCTTCTCTGGGCAACCTGTGCCAGGGCCTCACCACCATCAGAGGAAAGAATCTTTTCCTAACACCCATTCTAAATCCACCCTCTTTCATCTTAAAGCCATTTCCCCCCTGTCCTATTTCTTACACTTTCCACAACTTTTTTCATGCTGGAGTGTGGGCACAAGCACAATTGCAAGCAGGTTCAGATCACTCCATTACAAGCTGAATTTGCAAAACATAATTCATGCAAAGGGCTTGTAAAGCCAGATGAAGCCCAGACTGACCAGATTCATTCCTCTGCCATTTCATGGTCACTTTGTTCACTGGATGATTGCATCACAAAGTACTAAGCTGATAGTAATAGTCTGTTCCTTTAAGAAAAAGAGTGGAAAGAGCCACTTTTGAGGAAAAGGGCTTGGATTACCACCTTTCTAAAGTTTTCACAGAATTTTGCAGATTTTCTAGTGAGGGAGACATCTTTCAACGTTTATTTTAAACTTAATGTTTTTAAAAAAGAGAAAGTACCAGTCTTCCCTTTCAGAGCCTATGGCTGCAGAGCCCTCTCGTGGCGGAGACTCAGTTCTGCCAGGAGGAGACTTTTTTGCATTTGTTTTTTCACACACTGGGGCTTGCTCAGGCAGCAAAGTTTATGCAAGACATGCTGTTCACCCCAGCATGTTTCACTCACCTTGGAGTATCAACAAGCCTTCTCACTCATTCCCAAACTCCCTGAGAGCTGAAACACAGAAGCCAATATTCCTTTCATCTTTCCCTAATTTAATACTCCCAGTTAGGAGGACTTTGGAAATGCTCTTCCCTCAAGATTCCATCAGTTCTACTTGAAAATAAAAAAGATGCCACCTAAATTTCCCAAATTGAACAAATGTTCCAATAAATGGGTGCAGCTCTATACACAAGAAGTGCAAGGCTCTGAAATTAAGGCAGATAATTGGTTCCATGATTTTTATTTGGGGAAGAAGACAGGGAATAGGGAAAATTCCTCTCATAGGACTGGCTAAACGTTCCAGCCTCTTCTGGAGACACCACTATGGAGTGCTGAGCCTGGAAAAAAAGAACTGGAGAAAGATTGAGAGGGGATCTCTACAATCTATGTAAGTATCTCCAAGACAGGTGCCAGGAGGATGGTGTTAGGCTCTTTACAGTGGTGCCCAGGAACAGGACGAGGAACAATGGCTATAAAATGAAACACAACAATTTCCACCTCAACATGAGGGAGAACTTCTTTACACTGAGAGCGGTAGAGCACTGGAGTAGGCTGCCCAGGGATTCTGTGGATTGTCCTTCTCTGGAGACATTCCAAACCCACCTGGACACATTCCCATGTCAGCTGCTCCAGATGACCCTGCCTTACCGGGGGATTTGGACTGAATGGTCTCCAGAGGTCCCTTCCAGCCCCAACTCACAGAATTACAGGATGGTTTTTGTTGGAAGGGACCATCTCATTCTAATCACCCTGTCATGGGCAGGGACACCCCACATATATATAAATTTATATATGTATATAAAGATCTACATATCTACACATATAAATATGTATGCACACGGGTTCATTTATTTTCCACTTTCAGCCTGAACAGCCAAGGAGAACAGGATGAAAGCAAAGGTGCTGTTTTATGTTTCCATGAATTCTGTGACTCCTGCCTGCGACTGTGATTCTTTCTGTCCCCAGCAAGGGAGCGCCTCATTGTTGGCACAATTCCTATCTTAAAAGTATGATAGGTATTGGCCGAGATCTAATTTTACAGGAAAAGAAGTAACAACCGATCAAAATTGCTTAAAACAGGAATAGGTTTCGCAGAGCATTCGAATAATCCTGCCCCGGGCTGGGGGCCCCCTGGCCCAGGTGGGTGGTTTAATGGAGTTTTTAAAACACTGCAGAGCACGTTTAAAGCTGAGTTTTAACGGGTAACCCGAAACCTCGGGGCTGGTCCGACCCATTCCAGGCCGCGCCCCCGCTTCTCCCTCAAAGCGCGAGGCGCCAGCGGCACCGCCCCCACCCCGCTGCGCAGGCGCGCAGGCCCGGCGGCTCGAGTCCAGCGGCGGAGCGGCCCGGAATGGTGATGGAGTCGGGAGTGCTGCCGGCGGCCGCCGAGGGAATCCCGCCGGCCTTCGCAGACAGCGGTAAGTGCCAGTAGCCTGGGCAGGGACCCAGCGCGGCTCCCGCGGGAGCGGCGGTGCCGGAGAGACCGTGCAAAGTGGGGATGGCGGGAAGGGGTGAATCGCCGGGACGTGCGCATGCGCTCCGGGAGTGCGTGTGGATTATGGTGGACGCGGTGTCGTCAGGTTTTGTTTTGTTTTGTTTTGTTTGTTTTGGGGGGAATTGCGATAATTGTGTCTGTTTGTCCTCGCAGAGCCCGAGGTGTTTGAGACTGTGTTGCCGATCACTGTCTTTGTGCTGAGCGATGAGGATTTTCTCGAGGATGATGATAAGGATCAGGAAGTGTCCGTTCCCGAAGTGAAGCAGGAATTTAAATTAAATAACAGCCTTTGCCCAGAACATGGAGTGGAGCCTTCAAACGACAGTAGCAGTGTAGGCTATTGGGATGCAAACAAGAATGTTTCAAATGAAGATAATTGTATTAAGTACTCGGAGGATAAATGGTTTGTTGAGAGTGTGTGTAACACATCAGAATTATCTTTAAGTGATGGGTGTGATGCAGGAACGGATAAATATGATCAAAATTGCATGTTACCTACATCATATTGCAAAACAGAGCTTCCAGAGATAATGAAATACAGTGATGGAGAAGATTGTGGCAATAATGGTGGCTTTCAGAAGATTCCTGCTGTCCTCTCCTCTGCTGACAGTGACAGAGCTGACACTTTTGAGACAGTGGTAGTGGTACCCAAACATGAAGAAGAACCTGTCAGCATTGCAAGTGTTCTTTTGGATGGCAGTCCACAGAAACAACCAGATATCCACAAGGAATTGGAGATAATTGTTAAAATGGAAGGTAATGTATTAATAAGATTATTGCAAGAGTTTAAGAAATATGATAAACCTCGAGTTTTTGAAATAAAAAATGTATAGAAACGTTATAAAACCAATTTCTTTTAGAGTAAGCATTTCAAATTAGATTCATAAATGCAGCAGAAGGAAAATATTGCCTGGAGAATGCTCAGTTCTTTCACAGACTCCTGCGAAAGGCAGGGAGACTACAAAAATTGGTACTTTGTTGTTCTACTTCAATGAGAAAAAGGGTGGCCTTTCATCAAGGAAGTGTTCTCAAAATAAAAACTCAGAAAAAGCGTGATATTTGTGAAAATGGAGCATTAGAAAAGTTTGATGTTAGTACTTAGATAGGAATCTTAGCATAAAAGTGTTCTGTTAAAAACTGGATGTGGTGTTGTCCTGTGAAATTCAGTCTTGAGTGAAAACAGAAAGTATGAAAGTGCCTTCTAACTAGGAGCAACATTTAAATGTTGGGGGCAGAGGAGAGCATGAAGAGAGGCATTTGGGAAAAAATGGAGAGAGGGAAATAATAAGGAAGCAGTAGTGAAGAGCAAGCAAGCTTGGGATTATTGCTGTGAATTAATAATGAATATTTGTGATTTTATGAAATGTGTCTTTTTATATCTCCTTGTAGATCCTGATTCATCAGAGGATGGAGATAATGAAATTAATTTGAAAATAATCAAATTTGAAGATGAAACTCTGAGTTCTCATTTGGAACATGGCTTGAAAGAAGAAGACAAATTTACCTATAATTGTTCTGATCTATTTCTTAATGGATGTTCTCCTACTTTTAAGGAAGATCTAGGAGATGTAGGGAAACCTAACATGGATGCTTCCACTTCTGCTGAATCAAATACTGCTGGAGAGCATATTTACAAGATGTTAACACCATTCAGTAAGAAAAGATACCAGCAACAAAAAGTTGTTTCTTCTCATGCAAGCCCAAAAGAGTTCCAGAGCCAGCAAGAAGGTTTAACATGGCTGAATGGCACTATAGCCATCACACCTCTTCCTAAAACATCTTGTTTTACAGAGGAGAATGAAAAATCGAGTTTCAAGTGCAGGTTTTGTAGTTCTGTGTTTAAATGCAGTGCCCACCTGAAGAAACATATTTATTCAGCTCATAAAGATAAGAAAATACATAAATGCTGCTTTTGTAAAAAAACCTTTTTCTTTTCTTTCAATCTTAAGAATCACCTTAAATTTCATAAGAAGATTGCTAGGTTGCAAAAGGCAAGAAAAAATAGAATAAGTGCAAGAAAAGGGAGGCAGAAAGGATCTAAAGAAAGAGAATCTGAGGCCGAGAAAAAAAAAAGTAAATACAAGAAATTTTTCATTAAAATTGAAAGAGACTTAACACCTCTGGATGTGCCAGTTAGCTTTTCCTGCAGAATTTGTTTCTTTGCTTCATCAAATCCTAGGATTTTTATTCATCACATGAAGGGACACAAGGAGAGACCACCTTACCAATGCCCTCAGTGTGATTACTCCTGCAGCAGCTTGTCCTACCTGTTAAATCACATGTACTGGCATGCTGGCTATAAGCTCTACCAGTGCAGGTTCTGCACCTTTTTTTCATTGTATTTTGCAAGCATGGTGAGGCACAGCCACGTCCACACAGGGGATAAGCCGTATTCCTGTGAGCTCTGCCAGGCAGCATTCACCAGCACCTCAGAGTTGGAGAGACACAGGAGGATACATGCAGGGACAGAAACATGCCAAGCACAGCAACCTGACTGCCTGAGTGGGAGAAAGAAAACTGAAAGACTTCCAAAGAATTACCCATGTGATGAATGTAACCTGGTGTTCTACACTGAAGGTAATCTCAGCTTTCACAAGAAATTTCATGAACAGTTGAAGGTTAATGGTTATATGAGTCAGAGCAATAAATTCTGTAAAAGCAAAATATGCAAAGTTGATGGGGATTCTCAGGGCCATGTTTCTCACTCTCTTTTTGATAGAGAAAATGATTGTCTGGATGGGGAAATCCTGGCTTCAGAAGTAAAGTTTGAGCAAGCATGTGATGTGTGGGACAATAAGAAAATATGCCCTGGAAAGAAATTCCTTGAAAACAGTCAAGGAAGCAACAGCCTGACTGTTACTGGAAGTAGATCAGAAGTTCTTCAGACCTCTTACCAAATGGATGGTGTCACTTACAAAGAAAAGCCTTTATTCAAATCAGAGGCCTCTCATTCACAAGTGGAAGGTGATGCTTCATTTCATAACTTTGTGGAAAACTTGAAGGATACATATCCTTCTAATTTAAATACTTTCCAAACCTACAGATGCCAGCACTGCAGTTATGCTACTGCTATTCCTAACAACTTCAGGCTGCACCAAAAGATACATACAGATGAAAGACCATTCACGTGTCAAGAGTGCAATGAGGCATTTAAAACATCAAGCCATTTGCAGAAACACAGCCTTCTTCATGTGAAAAATGGACAGGAGTTTAGAAATTGTCTCTTTGTAGAGAGGTCTTTAGAGAATCTTGAACTGTGTAGTGAAATCCACAGAAGCACATATCCAGAAAGGGATTTTGATTCCTGCAAAGGCTCAAACAGCTCCTTGTTTGGTTCAGAAGTCTGTGGAGTTCAGCGAGGTGTTCAGAGAGGCACAGCAAATGATGTGCAAGCACGAAGTCAGCCACTATTATATCAGTGTGCTGAGTGCAGCTACGCTACTGGCATTTTAGGCAGCCTGGACCTCCACATCAGAACTCACACAGGTGAGAGGCCCTACAGCTGCACCGTTTGTCAGAAGAAGTTCCGTACTTCCAGTCACCTGAACAGGCACAGACTGACACATTTGAACTTGGGGCATTTCAAGTGCACGAGCTGTGACTACTCAACCAGCAAATGGCTGTCCTTGAAGCAGCACCTGGCTTCACACACCGGGGAGGGAACCTCCTCTCCTGGCTGCCTCTACCAGCACAAGGAGCTGCCTGTCAAGACATACAGGTGTGACGAGTGCGGGTATTGCACGGTCCGCAGTGGGAACCTGAAGCTCCACCTGAGGATCCACACGGGTGAGAAGCCGTTCCAGTGCAGGCAGTGCTCCCTGTCTTTCCGCACCTCCAGTCACCTCAAACGCCACCTGCTGACTCACCTCAAGCTGCACTGCAGGAGGTGCAGGTATTCCACAATGGATAAACATGCTTTCCAACAGCACATACAAAAGCACAAGAAGTACAGGTGTGCAAAGTGTAATGTGGTGTTGCCCAGCAAGAAACTGCTGGGGAAGCATAAGCAGCATCACAAGCTTGGAATGTAAGGTTGAGAAGTAGAAGTTGTTACTTGGTTTTGGACAAGTTTGTATGTCCTGCATTTTTTCATGGCTTTATGTTCCTTTGCTGTTCCCAGAACTATGGCTGGTAATTGATACATCCAGCATTTTGTTTGAGAGAGTGAAACTTGGGGTACTGGTTTGTTGCAGGTGTTTCTGAGAAGGCTGTGCTGAAGATTTTGGAGACACTTTTTCATCCCTGAGTAACTGCTTCAGTAGAGGTCAGTTATTTTGACCAGTGTTCATCTGTGTTTTAACAGTTACTCTGCACCACTTATTTTCTGGTAAAAATTGAGTAAGAAAAGAAAAAGAATGTCTTAAGGGTTGGGAAGGAAGGGCATGTTATATTTTATAGTAATAACTTTTCATATAAAAATGACCAGTGTGTCTGGATGCTACCTCCCATCTGCTGAAAGTTGCCTCCTTTACTCCCAAATGATTTTGTAATACTTATAAGAGGAAAAAAAATAGTATTTCACCAAATTACAGAAACAAAATATGCATGTCATCATTGGGTAATTGTGACATGAAAATGTTTTACATGTGTCTGTATAAGATGTTTATTAAGCTTTTACCTTACCTGCTGTTTTGATAATTTTTGAGTAGTCTGACAAAAACGATGGTGTCCGGAAACATGTGTTTCACGATACGGGGAATCCAAATCTTTAATTCTGTGTGAATGTCCAACGTTAATCTAGTATAAAATGCCTTACCTTTTCTCAGGTTGGTAGTTACTTGTGTTGTTTGTTAAAATTGATGATACACTTTTCAAATAACTTCTGTTAATATGAGCAATTGCTGATAATTGTGAATGCTGTTTAGTTACATCGAAAACCTTGGCAGTATCTGAAACTGTTAAATTTATTTCAAGAACTTTAGTCTAAAATACTGTGTGTAAGAACCATTGTACTATGCAGCAGTTGGTGCAGAGTATGGTGAACACAGATGGATGCTGCTTCCAATTTATACTCAAATCTAGACAAATCTTTGTTTGTTTTGGAGTTGTGTAGTGCTAGGAACTCTTAAATGTGTGTTAAGTAGTTTCAGTAATAGTGAGGAAAAACAACAGCAAAGGGCTGGTGCAAACTGTCCCAGTGCTACAGCTCAGTCCATGGAGCAGCAGAACAAACCTGTGGTTTAATTTAGAGAATGCAAGTGTGGAACTCAGTGATCTTTTTTTTTTCTGCTCCTGGATGAGTGCTTTTCTGTAGAAATACAGATAATGTCTTGAGGAGGCTTTCTGGTAGGAGACAGCCTGGGAAGGGCTGCCCAGAGAGGTAGTGGAGTTCCCCTCTTTTAAGGTATTTAAAAGCCATCTGGATGTAATCCTAGACTACATGCTCTGGGTGGCCCTGCCTGAGCAGGGGCTTGTCTTCCAGAACTCCTGCAGCCATTCTGCGATTTGTAAGACATTTTTCAATAATTGATTGAAACTCATGGACAGATGCATGTATTTAAGGCCACATGAGCAAAGATACTCAAGTGATCCAGTTCTTTGTAGCTTCACTAAAGTCAGACAAGTAAGTATCTGTGCCTCAGCTGTGGTGGTTACAGATGAGTGATTTAGACTTTGGAGCCACCTAATCCAGTTGTGAGAAAGACAAATGTTACCCTATATGAAGAAAGAAAAGCATTTTTTGGAAATATTAATGCATACTCAAGCTTGGAGGAGTTTTTACCTGCATTACATTACAATTCTGATCATTTATTTGAAAAGAACAGATACAAAGAGAAAACAAAAATACTGAAGGAATTGTAAGCCTCTATATCAGATGAGACTAGGAAGGCTAAGTCTGATAGAGCACAGTTTAAAAGTATGGTAGAGCCTGGTTTAGGGGGAAAAATTAACTGCAGTAAATTTTTTAAAGAATTTATAAATGTAAGTTTCTTCAAGTTCTAAGTAAGAACAAGAAGGTATTTTCAGTTGGGGCTTGATGATTTTGTAAAAGTAATTATTCCTAGTTACTGCCTCTAATAAAAATAAACAGTTCACTGATTCCTGACATTGCTTTATGTTCCTTATGCACTGCACTGGATTTTTGGCCTTTCAAAGGAATTCTCAGTCTCGTAAGTTAGTGAAATTTAAAGGTCGAGGCCCATAAGACATGGGCTGTTGTTGGTGGGGTTTTTTTGGTTTTTTTTTTGGTAGCTAGAAGTGTAATTTTTTTTATTCCTGCAGTTTAAACAAAAAACTTTTCTTTCCTAAATCATACTATGAAGTTTCATATTTAAACCAAAAAAGTTTCATAATTTTCTCCATTAACATACCCTGAATTTGGACAAAACAGAGAAATGTAACAAGACAAATTGAGCGAAAGGCTGTAATTTTACCTGCTGTGTACCCACCTGCTAATTAAATAAACACCAGTTAAACTCGAGGTGATGTAAATGAACAATAGTGAGTCAGACCTGTATGGTGTGGTGGTGCATCCTCCTGTTTGGCCCACACTGTGGTCTCAGAAAATCTCATTAGGGCTTGGCTGTGACAGGCTGGGCCAAGGTCCTCTTGAGCTTATCCAAAACACTGTTCCCAGGAACTTCTGCTGGCTGAGGAGCCCCCTGGGTTTTAACAGCCTTTGGGAATATATTTTTCATGCCTGAATAACCACCCAGGTGGAACAACATTTTTGGTTTTGAAATTTCAAGGAAAGTTACCAACCTGATTGCAGCCAGGGTGGAAAATTGCCATGAGCAGAGCCAAGTCTGTTGTGACTCTCTAAGCAGAAGTATGTGAGACCCTCTGAGCTCTGCAGACTGCAGCAGGCTGAGAGCAGCACTTCCCTCTCAGCGGGGCCTCTCTGAGCCACACAACTCCCAGGTTGGAGATACCTGGGGGGCCACAGCTGAATGACAGTGATAGATCCTGAGCTGGGATCCCCACTTCTTGAGATTCAATCCTTCACCCATTGAGAGTGACATGAGTAATTACCTGTGAAAATTTCCCAGATTCAGATATGTACCTTGTATGTACTCCTTTAGTGTGGGTAGGAGCGTGAATATGCAAATGCACTATCAACGTTGCTCTCCTGTAGAATCACAGAATAATTTGGCATTGGCACCTTAAAGATTATCTCGTTCCATCTCCCTGCCATGGGCAGGGACACTTTCCATGATCGTAGGCTGCTCCAAGCCCTGTCCAAACTGCCCTTGAATACTTGCAGGGATGGGACAGCCACAGCTTCTCTGGGACACCTGTGCCAGGGCCTCACCACCCTCACAGCCAGGAATTTATTCCACACATAAGCACACGGGGGTTTTCCCTGAAATTAACAAAATACTGTCTAAACGGAACACTGGGGAGATGTGAGTACCTTCCGCTGTCCCTTTGCTCCCTCATTTGCGTCCCTTGGGGAAATGTGAAGAGTTTAACGAGAGCCCAGTTCCTCCTTTCGGGGCCGGCCGGGCCCCGCCGCCATGCGCTCCTCCGGCCGGCAGGTGGCGCTAGCGCCGAGCGCCGCTCGGGACACGCGGGTGGGCTGCGCATGCGCGGAGCGGCCAGAGCAGCTTCCCTGCAGGAGCAGCGGCCTCAGTTCCCTTGGAAAAGCCACCGGTCCCGCTTCCCGCTTTTCTGGCAGAGCAGCCGGACCCGCTTCCCTCGCCCTCGGCACCCGTAGCCGCTGAGGGCAACCGTGCGCGGTCTCGGCCGGCCCCGCTGACGCCAGCGGCGCTCCCGTCCCCTCTCCATTCTCTCGCTCCAGGGGTTCGTCCCCGCCTCCCTTCGCCGCCAAGATGCCGCGGATTATGATTAAAGGCGGTGTGTGGCGGAACACCGAGGTAGGACTCGGCAGGGTTTGAGCCCTCGTCCCATCTCAGGGAGGTGGGGGAGGCCCTCAATGGTGCGCAGGCGCAGGAGGGGTGTGGGTGTCGTGGTGCGCCTGCGCTGGGGGTTCAGATTTTGGGGTGCCCCGGGGCAGGTGCGGGTCTGCTGGAGCTCCTGTGGTGGGACATCAGAGGGTTTGGGGTCCGCAGGAGTGAGTGGAGGGAAGGGCAGCGTGGCTGGGGAAGGCTCTGGAGCACAGGTCTGATGAGGAGCGGCAGAGGGAGCTGGAGGGGCTCAGCCTGCAGAAAAGGAGGCTCGGGGGGATCTTTTGGCTCTCCACAACTCTGACAGAAGGGACAGTCAGGTGGGGGTCAGGCTCTGCTCCCAGGCAGCAAGCAACTGGTCAAGAGAACATGGCCTCGAACTGCACCAGGAGAGGCTTGGGCTGGACATTAGGAAGAATTTTTTCACAGGAGAGGGTGATTAGGTGTTGGAATGGGCTGCCCAGGGAGGTGATGAAGTCGGAGTTTCTGGAGGTGTTTAAGGAAAGACGATGTGGCACTGAGTGCCATGATCTCATTGACATGGTGGTGATCATAGGTTAAACTCAGTGATTTGAAAGGCCTTTTCCAAGCTGACTGATTTTGTGATTCCTTGGCTCTCGGTTGGGCTGCTTTCCCCAGTAACCTGTGTCTTCCTCCTTCCTCTTGCCTCAGTAGACAAAGGTCACGTTGGTGTATTTCTCCCTCGGGCTGCAGGTTGGGAAGCTCAGCCACGTGTGTGTCGTGTTCTTCTGCCCCAAAGAAACTGTTCCCACTGCCACTGGAGTGGAAGCATGGGCTGTGCTGTGCTTGGAGATGTCCCTCTCACACACTAGAGTGTGACTTGTACTGCATAGGCAGGTTTCTTATGCTCTAGGGGAATGAGGCAGCAGGAATCTCTTGCCCTTGAAGATATTTCCAGATATGGAAATGGCAAAGGCAGAGTCATAGAATTTTTAAGTTTGGAAAAGACATCAGATCACCAAGTGTGCAGCCATTAACCCAGCACCACCACCATGTTCACCATTTAACCTGTCCTTAAGTGCCGCAATCCACGTGTTTTTTTCATCATGTCCAAGAATGGTGACTCCACTACTGCCCTGGGCAGCCTGTTCCAATGCTTTACAACTCTTTCCATGGGAAAAAAAGAATTCCTAATAACTGATCTAAACCCCTGGTGCAACTTCACTGTGTTTCTTGTCAATATGGGCTCTTCATCTGCAGCCCCAAGAATTCTGTGCACAGAAATTATTGTTCCAAAAAAGAACGATCCTCTCCAATTTTGTTGTCACAAGCTTTCAGAACTGCAAGTGGTCATGAAAAAGAAATTAATAACGTATGGTAAATTAATGAGAAATCAAGGATGTCAGTTTTATTAGATGCATGTTTAAAGCAAAAGGATGTACCTGGCACTGTAAAATACAGAACTCTGTCAGTGCATACTGTGAACATCAGGCATGTACGTGGTTCCAGGAAACAGTGAGGAAAAGGTAATATAAGATAAAATGCGCTGTGTGTGCTTTTAAGCACTTGTGCTATATCAGTGATGTGCCAGGAAGCAGCTAAATTTGAGGTCAACAGAGGACAGGAAAGCTATGTTATCTTCACCCCATTCTTAGCGTCTTCCCATACTTGATAAATTTTGGTGACTGTTAAAGAGAAAGAGCAGTGCATTAAATGGAATCACAGAATATCCTGGATGGGAAGGGACCCACAAGGACCATCGAGTCCAGTTCCTGCACAGAACGCCCGCAGGAGTCCCATGCTGTGCCTGAGAGCATTGTCCAAGTGCTGATTGAACTCTGGCAGGCTTAGGGCTGTGGCCACTGCCCTGAGGAGCCTGCTCCAGGGGCCAAATAGATCCCTAGTTCCCCAGGCTTTGTGTACCAGAGATAAAATAGGTATTGGGTTGTTTTTTTTTTTTTTTTACTTAACATTTTGATTACACATACAGCATTCAAAACAGAGAAAGTGGAATCAGGTGATACCAGGTCATTCATAAAATGACTGGTTACTTGCAAAAAAAGCCTGTTAATGTCACTGTTACAGCTCCTGTGTGCCATAGAGCACCAAGTAAGTTATTTAAAAAACACACACAAGGGAGGATTTATTATTTCAGAACAGTAATTACATGGATTGTTACCTGTAGCAGCTCAAGCCAGATCAAGAGCTGATCATAAGCTCACAGTTAAAGTTGTTGTTCTCTGGGAGATGTCAGTGGAGAAAGTGTCAGACTCGCTGAACACTCACTGGGTACAGGAGAGGGACATCTGTGGTTGACAGGGCTGCAAGAATAGCTTTAATGCATTGAAAATAGCACTTTCTCTGAATAAACCAGAAATAATGAGGAATAAACCATCCGTTGAGGAAAGGAGAGAGGAATTGATGGATGGATTGACAGAAAATAGACAGCACTTCTGGCTTTTGATCAAACTCAGTGCACACTTCAGTTGTCTATGAATAACCTGGCTCCCAAGCTGAATCTATTACATTTTTATTCCAATTGTATTAAAATGTGAAAAATATATAATTTTATGGTATTATTTAAAACAAGGCAGACAGAGATATCTGTCAATTCAACTTTTTTTTTCTAATTATGTTGTCATTACGAGACAAACGCTTCCTTACCTCTGCTGCTCTTTCAGGGAAGACACATAGAGCCTTTAAACAGTGGTGCATTAGAGAGCATCGAAAATAATAATTTGGGAAGTTCTGTTGGACATAGGAAGTTTGGAACAATAATCATGTGTCTTTTTCATTTAATCTTTATGGATTTCATTAGCCTTTGAAATACAAATCCTCATTTTCCTTGAGAATAAAATGGAACAGAAGTAGCAGTGTAATGCTGTTTCCTCTGGGCCAGCCCATGAAACTTACCATGTTCTCCTTTGCTTGAGCTCAGACTTTCTATTTTGCAGTCCATAAGGGTGTTTATTTATGTTTTTTCCAAGGATGAAATTCTGAAAGCAGCTGTTATGAAATATGGCAAAAACCAGTGGTCTCGAATTGCCTCGTTATTGCACAGGAAATCAGCAAAGCAGTGCAAAGCCAGATGGTAAGTGAGAGGTGCTGTGCCTGGGAATATGACCTTCATAATTAGTGGAAATTTAGGAAAAAATGTTACCACAGACTAATTTATGTCAGAGCATCAGAGCATCAACAGTTTTAACACTGTTGGATTTTATCATGGAAACTTCAAATTCTTACTGCTTGAAAGTAGTTGAACAAAAGTAGCTAGATGTTCTGTTTGCCAATGACTGAAGTGTTAGCAAATACAGAATCACTTCAAATTATAAACATTAGTTTTTCCCTTCATTTAAACATGTTTTAATTGGTGGATATTGCCAAGGAAGTAAAATTGTAAGATACTAGTCTCTCTTACATGCAATTTTCTAATTTCATGTAATGAGAGTTTGGCTTGAGGGTAAATGTTTGGAAATTGCACTGTGTAATTTAATATTTTATAAAAAATAGGAGCTTTAAACTTATGCAAATACTGATGCAGCGTGAAGGTATTTGAGAATCAGATTTAGTTTCTCAAGTACTGAACCACACATATTTAATAGAATACTTCTTGTAGAGATAAAGGGACTGGCACAATTGAGGATTAGTAAGATAACTGTTGAAGGCTCCAGACCAAATAACTACCATTTCTCTGTCTTTGATAGTTGCAATTTTTACGTTGTCTTTTTCTTCAGGGTTAATTCTGTGACTCTTTACTGTGCCAGAACAGAGATGGGAAAAGGAAGAAGAGGTAGTATCTGTAGGAAAAGTGCTGGATAAATAATACATTTAAAAGCTCAAATACATATGTCATGAAAACACTCTTGAAGACAAATCAGTGGATAACTTGGATCTGTCATCCTTAATTTTTTCCCTTACTACAGGTACGAATGGCTGGACCCAAGCATCAAAAAGACAGAGTGGTCTCGAGAAGAGGAGGAGAAACTGTTGCACCTGGCCAAGCTGATGCCAACCCAGTGGAGAACCATTGCCCCCATCATTGGGAGAACTGCTGCACAGTGCTTGGAACACTATGAATTTCTGCTGTGAGTTTCTGCTTACCTAAGAGGAAAATCTAGCCAGGAACACCCAAAAAATCTGTGGAGTTGTAGCAATGTGTCATTCCCTTCTCCCATGGTAAATTATGGTGGTTTCAAATTGACGGAGTCCTTTTGTAAGCAAATCTTTAAATATTGGTTTCGGTCACTTGTGCCTAGCTTGGAAGAAGCTCCTGGCATCTGGAGGGCAGCTTGAATAGAGATAGGTGTATCTCTTCTTGCTCCTGGTCATTCTGGCTAAGGCACTGTCAAGATTTATGCTTTTATTAGGCTGTTTGGGCATTTTTGATCAGGAGTGGGTGTGTGAGAAAGAAAAGAGACATAAAACACGTGTTGAAATGTCTCAATGTGCAGATACCATCTCTCTGCTACAAAGAGTTTCTGTAGGCCATGAGAAGAGAAAGAATGTGCTGCTTTCCCTTGTGAGCTTTCTTAATTCTGGTGCTATTGGTTGAGGAGAAAAAACATAATAGAAAACTTGATTTTTAAATTTTGTCACACTGCTTGAATTCTTGTTTTTGTTGTTAAAGATTACCTGAGGAAACTTCTTTACTACTAGCTGTATCAGTATTGTATTTTATATAATATTTTATTGTTGTAATGTAATACTGTGTTTGTTTCTTTCTCTTGTCTTGTTTAGGATTATGGAACTGGACCATGCTTGTGAATTGTATAACAGATTTAATGTATTGTAGAATGTACAAGGTTACTGCTTTATGATCAGTCTTTGGAGACATTTAAGGGATGGTTATTATGAGTCTAGGGGAAAACAAAGAGCTGGTGGTGATGCCTACAATGTGTTTTTAGGGACAAAGCTGCTCAGAGAGACAATGAGGAAGAAACTGCCGATGATCCTCGGAAACTGAAACCTGGAGAAATTGATCCAAATCCAGAAACCAAACCTGCCAGGCCAGATCCCATTGATATGGATGAAGGTGAGTTAGGAGTATTCTGTTTACCATTTTAAAAAGAAATCTGATCCATTTCATTTTTCTGTTTACACAGCCAATGTGCCTTGGTTTTCTTCTTTTTTTCCACCACTGCCTGGTCATTAATTTACTTACAGATTTTGTCTTATTTTTGTATCTGGTCAGTCAGTTATGCTTTTCCAGTTTGCCTTTTCTTGGTGTGTTTTTTGCCTCCTTATCTGTCACCTTCATCTGTTCTTTGCTTTGACAATTGCTCTGCTTGTTTGAATTCTGAGTCTTCATGTTTGAATTCTGTATCTTCATCATTTTCCATCACTTCACACCTCTGAGATTAATCTGTGCTGAAGCACAGAAGGACTGTGACTTCTTTTTTTTTTTTCCTTTGCAATGTTATGAACTGAAAAATGAGCATTGTTAAAATTCCATGAATGGATCACTGGTGGTTTTGAACAGTCACAGGTTCACAAAAACAGCACTCTCAGCTCTGGAAGAAAATGCAGTTAATAAATTGTCAAGATAATACTCTCACATAAAGATGTAAATGAAGTTTTACTTCCTTTAATGTGGTCAGTTTGCCTCTTCATGTAAATATCTTGATTTGCTGTTTATACTTATTGATATTATTTCTAACATTAGGGGTTTTTTTCTAAAAATCTTCATTTCACCTGGCCAGTGATTCATTAAATACATTGGGGCAACTTGAAGATTAGTGGTGGCAGAATGCCTGTGATTGATTCAGCTTTTGAAAATGGTTTTCTGACCTTAATGTCACCTTTTTCCTGACTGTCATCTTTTAAGTGCAGATTCACGGCTGTATTTATCTATACTGTTGTAGATGAGCTTGAGATGCTGTCTGAGGCTCGAGCACGTCTGGCAAATACACAGGGAAAGAAGGCCAAGAGGAAAGCCAGGGAGAAGCAGCTGGAAGAAGCTCGGTAAACTTACAGTGGGTTTCATATCCTGGGACTGCTTTTCTTTACTCTGCCCTTGAAATCATGTGGTGTTACTGTTTCTTCAGACGTCTTGCTGCTCTCCAGAAAAGACGAGAACTTCGCGCTGCTGGAATTGAGATCCAGAAGAAAAGAAAAAAGAAGAGAGGTGTGGATTACAATGCAGAAATTCCATTTGAAAAGAAGCCTGCCCCTGGTTTTTATGACACATCAGAAGAAAATTATCAGTCCCTGGATGCAGATTTCAGGAGACTGCGTCAGCAAGACCTGGATGGAGAATTAAGATCGTAAGTGTGTGTTGTAATAAGGAGGGAACAGCATATTTGAAAAAGAAAGCAACCCATATATGTGTGTATTAAGTCCTGGAAACATAATGTGGGTGAGAAATGTATTTTCATGGGAGAGATACAGGTGTAAGTGGCCTCTGCCTTTTCAGTTTTCTGTGTTTTTATCTTTCCAAAAGGTCTAGTTCACCTATTGTCTATGATCACCTTTTTTGTTTCCTCTAGTTCACCTTTTATCTATCAATGAAGTTTCTCATGCATGTTCTTGCTCTTTAAGTCAAAATGTTGATTTTTTGAGATTGGGTTTTTTTTAGCAGTTCATTTGCTTGTGTATTTAGTGTCTTTTAAGTAATAATCTTATTAAGATGGCTTACAGAAGTAGATTTGTAGTATTACTTTTGATGGAGTTGTTCTTAAGTTGATGTCCTTAAATGCTTAATTTCTCTCCATCCTCCCAAAAAATCCCCAAACATGCAGCTCAGAAGTTAAATGCCACTCTTGAGTAGATACTAAATTGTACAGTTACATTTCCCACTGTTTCTGCCAAAACTGCTTTTTACTGAGAGAGTCCAGTGCCATATACAGTTTGGTTTATTAACTCCTGTGGTGTTACTGACTGATTTTTTCTGTATGGCTCTTTGTTCAGAGCGTCAGGCAGGAGCTTCAGACTGAAGTTTATGATTTCACTGACTGCCTCCATTGCTGTTTGAAGGAAATGCCATTTTTATTAAAGACTGAAGAGAAATTGGTTCCCACTTTCCACAAAAGAAAATGTTCATCTTCCCTTCCAGCTACTGGAGAAAAAGGGACTGTTCACATTCCCTTATTTTTGCTATCTAAATTCTTGGCCTGACATTTTTTAATTGATCCAGTGACCCTGTTGATTGTAGTTATTCAGCCTAAAAGCTAAATCTGCTGGCTAATTCCATAATTTACAAGCATTATGCCCTGTAGTAGGTTCTGCTGCAAGATCTGCAGATCACATCTAATCACCCACAAGGTGCTCCACTCTTTCTGCAATGTTTTATTTCAGCATATCCAGTGTTTGATAAGGGTACATCCTTTTTGCTCTTGACTTCTTTGCTTTGCTTTGTAGCTGCTCTGTGTGTTCTGAAATGATTCTGTTTTCCATAATAACAGCGAGAGGGAGGGAAGAGAGCGCAAAAAGGACAAGCAGCACATGAAACGGAAAAAAGAGTCAGATCTGCCCTCAGCCATTCTGCAGACCAGTGGAGTGTCAGAATTTACCAAGAAAAGGAGTAAGCTGGTGCTTCCAGCTCCTCAGGTGAGGTGTTCACTGATAATAAACAACTTACAAGGCCACCACCAAACATGCTTTCTGTTTTATTGAATGGATCTCATAGTGATAGTGTGTCTTACTGTGCCCTGGGATTTTCTCTTTCAAAGATATCTGATACAGAACTTGAAGAAGTTGTAAAAGTCGGCCAGGCGAGTGAAATTGCACGGCAGACTGCTGAGGAATCTGGAATCACAAACTCAGCTTCCAGCACTCTTCTCTCTGAATATAATGTAACCAACAACAGCATAGCTCTAAGGACTCCCAAAACTCCAGCAGCCCAAGACAGGATCCTGCAGGTACAGTATAAATGTACAGGATCGGTTTTAGTTTCTGGAGCAGGAGTCAACGGAATAGAAGGTGTTAGTGCCGGAGAAACACTCCTTAGATTATGTGCAATATTGGGATTTGAGGCAATCCCAATCTTCAGGACGTGCTGAAGGGCATGGAAGCAGATCTGCTTCTATTTGATTAGTTGTCACTGTGTTTCAAAATATTCTGATTCTTTTTCTTTTAATCACATACTGTGTGGAGCTTTTCACCATTCTCCTGGTGTCTTGCATAATTTTCCCTTGTCTTGTGTGTCTCTCAGTGTTGAAGGTGTATGAGTTCATCTCCTTAAAACAGTGTGTTTTATCTTGTCCAACTTTTATTTTAATTAAAAGTAGTAATTAACTGCAACAATGCAAGAATATTTTCATAGCACTTTATTGGCTTAAAACTTAGGTTAGCCAAAACCTGCCTTTGCAACCTCTATTGCCTGGATTTTTCTAAAAATGATAATGTTGAGTAACATTTTGGTGAGTGTGTGGAAATGGATAAATTAAATCAGTGCAGCTAGTGCCCAAAACAAGGCCCCAAAAATCCCACTCCAAAAACCCCTCTGCTTTGACAATGAGCTGTATTTCAACAGTTCCATGACAGGAGAAAAGAGAAAGTTCCTGGCTTTGCAGATTATGACCTAAGTTTGTGCAATGTTTGCAGGAATGGTCAGGCTCACCTTCAAATGGCGTACTCTGACATTATAAATGTCCCAGTATTATGCATATACAGAGTTCTCTAGGAAGGTTAGTGGTCTTCAGGGAATATATTTGCTATTTGCAGTACTATAATTAGCTCATTTTCAGAGAGGCTTAATTCTTCACTGTAATAAGGAAAAATAAAATAAAAAAGGGAGCTATTCATAAAAGCCCCAATTGAGTCATGGACCAAAAATCTGAATAGTGACCATCTCTTTTGGAACATTCTCTTTGAAGTGCAGTTTGGATAAAGTTGATTGAATTCAGGTGTCAGAGTTCAAGTGTTCTCTTCCCTCTTAAAATCAGGATTTTTAGGATTACTTGAGTGTTCAGTCAGTAACAAATCTTGGAGATTTATGGACTCTGGCAAGCTGAAGGAAGCTGAAACAATGAGTAACCCACTCATTTTTGCAACTCCAGGTTATAGCGTATTTTGCTAGAAATGAAATTCAAATGCCTCTCAGTGGAACAGTAGGGTTTATAAATACCATTGTATGGTTGTTAAAGCTAAGAAATTTTAAACATTTTCCACTAACTGAAATTCTTCAGCTGTTCTTGCTGCTATTGAATCTGTTAAACGTGACTGTGAATGTCTTGCTGAAGCACTGCTTGTGTTGTCTGTTACACAGGAGGCCCAGAATCTGATGGCTCTCACAAATGTGGATACTCCCTTGAAAGGAGGTCTTAATACTCCCTTGCATGAAAGTGACTTTTCAGGGGTAACACCACAGAAACAGGTTGTTCAGACTCCAAATACTGTGCTTTCCACACCTTTCAGGTAAACAGACTCCTTTTGTAATGGGTACCTGGGTGGGCATGTGTCTGTTTGGAGGTGGGTGAACAGAGCAGATTTTAATGTGTAAAATACTGTCATGATTAGAGCTTCAAAAGAATTTTTAATTGACTTTTATTTCAAGCTCTTGTTGTACAAATTTCTCCTTCTCTGTCTTTAGAAAGTTCAGCCATGTCCTCTTCAGCTGTGTTCATACAGTGTGTGGCTCACTGGAGTTTTGATCCAAAATGTGGCTTTCTGTGGTCTGGAGCAGTATAAATTATTCTGGAGTAATGCAGGAGTATAAATAGTAAGCTGGAGTGTCATTCTGAATGTGGATCCTGGCCTTTGCAAAGTACTACCTTGGAGTCAAAGATGTGGGAGGTCCCTTAGCCAAACCCACACTGAATTTTTGAAAAGCTGAAGTAAATATTTTATAAGCCATATATATCCAAAATAAAATATTTCTTATGTTGCCAATCTAAATAGTATGGAATTGCTGGTTTAACTCTTACAGTGAACAAATACATATCCCACAAATGCTAAATACTATACAGCTAAAACATGTTGATAGAAACATTGGTACATTTTGTGTGCCAGGTTTTTCCATTTGGGTTCTAAGTTTACTTGTATCATGTTAGTTGGAAAAGTGGAGAATGAAATAAAAGGACCTTTATGGCAGCTTTCCCAAAGCAGCTTTATTTTGTTTAGAAGCTGTGTGCAAAAGCCCTGATCTTTTAATTAAGACAGCAGCTCTAGCAATGAGTGCTTTTTCTGAAGATCTGTTGGTGTCAGTGTGGTGCAAAATCAATGTAGAATTTGACCTGGAGTGATCTGGCTGTTAATTTGGGTTATTTTATATTTTAAAAAGTAGAGATATTTTAATTTTGTTGTTTGAGATTTTTTGTGGTGTTTTTTTAGCTTCTGAAGTTTAGATTTGCACATGTAAATATGCTACCTGTGGGTAAACTTGGCTTGCTTGCAGAAATGCTCTGTCAGTGGGAAAATCCAAGTCCTTGAGCAGAGGGAAAATTAATGAATCCATGAAGTAGCCCCTCGTTTATGTAGTAGGTCATTGGGATAGAGAACAATATTCCTTCCCAGTCTAAAGGAGAATCAATTGGGGCCAGCAAAATCTAAGACTTAATCCATGTTGCCTAACCATAGATGCTTAGAAGTAATTATTATAATATAATTACTTCTTCAGTAGTCAGTGAAAGCAAAGGGGCATTTTCAGGATGATCCATTGAATTGCAGTGTGGTACAGCTGTTGGGCCAGATGATTTCGGAGTGAGTGACTTGTCCAGGTGGTGGGGAAATCAGAGCTTGCAATTCAATCCTGATCACTGTTATCCAAAAATAATGCTTGGTGACTGGATAAGCCCTTCTGTCAAAAGCAACAGTGGGAGTTTGTATTGGTGGAGTTCCTGAAGCTTCTCTTAAAATGATGATGTGCCTAGATTTCAGCTTGACAGGACCTTGGTTATACACTGACAGGCTTCAACAATTTATTTTTAGTATTCTTGTAATGCCACTTTACAGTTTCACTGCCTCCCTAGAAAAAACTCCAGATTGAATGTATAGACTTGTGTTTATGTAACTTTTCCCAACATTCAGACTTCTGTAAGTAGAGTTCTTTAGTAAAAAACTAATGACTGACTGCACTTCACTAGAACACCCTCTCAGGGGTCAGAGGGCCTAACTCCTCGAGGAGGACTGACTCCCAAACCTGCACTTGGCACAACCCCTGGGAGAACTCCCCTGCGGGATAAGCTGAACATCAATCCAGAAGAGGGAATGGCAGATTACAGTGACCCATCCTATGCAAAACAAATGGTAAGTAGCACTTTAGAAGTGGAAGTCAGTGCTCTGTTAATTTTCAGGTTCTTAGTTCTCATCCACTGAAAAGAATGTTATTTTATAATAAATAAGTGTTATTTCTTCCACCTGTCTATGGGTCTGTCCTCATCACATAATAAAATACAATCTTTATTTAAAAGAACGGAAATCTTGCCGCTTAGAATGGCTTTCAGTGTGCTCAGTAAACACACTTTAAAACTGTTTGTTGGAGAAGACGTAGTTAAATTTCCATCCTATTTCTATCTTTGAAGCTGGGCAGGAAATGCATCTTGAGCAAAGATTCATTTTTCTTGCAGTCCTGCACAGTGCTCAAATTCCTCATCATCTTGGCTTCCTGATTTACCTACAGGACCTTTTCATCAGTCCGTCGTGTTGACAGCACTGAGCTAAAGGAGCTTAATTTTTGCCATTAGGAGCACTGGGGTTTGAGATGTTCAGAAATCTGAGTCCCATCCAGACTCTTTCATCACCTTTGGCAACAGATGTTTCCATTCTTGGAGATTCAGCCAGATGGACCCTGCCAATTAGACATGGTATAAAAGGGCATATACCTAATAGGTAGCACCTTGGGAACTCCTTTTATGTGGCTGATTCTGCGGTCTCGACTGTGGCTTTGAATATCTCCCACCTGAGCTATCGACACTTTTCTTTTTGGCCTAGCTGAGATATCCACTCCAAGTGTTTGGCATGTTCTCACAACAATAACTCTTCAAGTTCAAAATTCCAGAGCTCCTCTTAGCTTGAAGAAGAAGGTTTATTTGATGTACTTATACTTTGTCTTAGCCTTTTTATAGTAAAAAGACTTTTTACTGCTAGAAGGGAAACTGAGGCTTCAAATTCCTGGTGGACTCCACTGATTTCCAGATCTGGTGTTTTCTGGCTTTGCAGCAGACTGAGGTGGCCCGGGCATAATTGGTGTGTTGTTCCTGTCTGTTAATGCAGATAAATGGAGTCTGGTTGTGTTGCACTCAGGGTCTTGCACTGAATCCAGGGTCTGAATCGAGCATCACATCTCACTGCTCTTCCCACAGGAGAGGGAGTCTCGGGAGCACCTGCGCATGGGGCTCATGGCCCTCCCTGCGCCAAAGAACGACTTCGAGATTGTTCTGCCTGAAAATGCGGAAAAGGAACTTGAAGAACATGAAGTAGATGAAACCTTTGTAGAAGATGCTGCTGATATAGAAGCCCGCAAGCAGGTCAGTGTGTGAGATGGGGATGGTGCCTTTTGTTTAAAATAAAATGTGTTCCTTGTATGGTCCCCAGCTTTTCACACCTGTTCAATGGAAGAGGTACAGCTTCTTCTACAGGATAGCAAAGTAAAATGCACCTGCTTTCTTTGCTGCTATCAGAGTATACATACACAGAGGCCAAATCAACTTTCTCTCTAAATCATCTTCCTAATTTCTTAATGTTATATATAGCATCATTTTCGAGCGTGTCCCTAAGAGTGCCTGTGTCCCCCAGAAGGTAAAAATTTAATTTAGGGCTTTTTTCTACAGTAACACATGCTTGATTTTAAGCATGTAAAAATTGTGCTTTTTTTCAGTTTGAGGTTATTCTCTCAAGGTTAAAAGTTGCTGTTTGTGGAAGTCAGGCAGGCTGGTAGCACACAGACAACAATCTGCCATGCAGGGAATTGGTACCCTTGGCCAGTACCAGAGGATTACCCAGACAGCCAAGGTGTGAATGGGTCCCTGTTGTTTTGTTTTGGTTTAGGAAGGCCGGATAAAGTACGAGCCTACATTCTGCCAGTTAAATGGCTGTACTGGCCAGTAACCAGAGACACTTTAAATCTTTTTAAAAACAGTCCATTTTCTATTTATTGCTTAGCCTAAATTTTGTGTTGCAAATCTCTTTCTGTTATATACCTTACATAAATATAAATGTTTTTTATAAAAACGAGATTTTTGAAGTTTTTGACAATAGCTGTGCTTTGACAAGTGAACAAAATATTTTAAAAAGTGCTATGCTTTGATATCTTTAAATGGGATAAGTATTTCCCAGAATTTGATTCCTACTATGTCCTATTTAGGGAGGAACATGTTTTACACATGTATATTTATGTCTTATGTATACATTCCCTAATAAAAAATCTGAATAAATACAAGTAATGTATAAGTTTAGAATAAAGAATCTGAATTGTACTATCATTCAAGAGAAGAGCAGCCTGTTTTCGAGTGAAGATGTGACATGCTGGGATGAGAACATGGAAGATACTGGTCATTATTCCTGAAGCTCCTGACAACACTGGCTTTTCATGTTATTTCTTGATTGAAAGTGTATTGTGAAGAGAACTCTCATGTTTTTCCACTTCCACAAGTATTGTTTTAGTGAAATATGTACTTCAAGTCATTGAAGATGACAAGCAGAGTCATGGCTGCTAATTTAAGAATCTGTCTTTTCCTGGTGGATTTAATGTCTAAAGAACTAGAGCAGTTGTGACACATGGAGAATGTGTAAAGAATGAAATCTTGCTGGATTTGGGATTGAAGGAGAATTCGATGCCTGGAAATGACTTTTGAAGATCTCTTTGCTCTTGGAGTTAGTCTGCTGTGCTCTTCCCATTCACTTTAGAGGTAGTAAATTATGTTGTCATCACACTATTTAGCTCTGGCTTAGTAACATGAAGTCTGTATACTGGGAGGAATCTTTACTGCAATAATCAATTAGTTTTTATATCACATACCTTCCTAGGAAGCATCTGATTGTGGTACAGTGGCTGCAGTAACACTTGGTTTGTTTGTTTAGGCTCTCCGAGAAGCAGAGCGTGCCAAGGAACTGAAGAGAATGCACAAAGCTGTGCAGAAGAATCTACCACGACCCTCAGAAGTAAGTGGAAACAAAATTCACTGTTAAAGAACAAAAACTTAAGATAAAGGCTTTAACCACTATAGGAGGAAATACTGTCTAAGGAGATCATGAGAGAGTGAAATTTTTGTTTGGCTGTGCTGATTTACAGGAAACTTCCCCAGAAGAATTGTCACGAGGTATTTCACCTGCACAGATGTTGAGATTGCCGCATGTGTCCCACCACAAGGGATTTTGGCACCTGCTCTGTGGGCTTTAGCTGAGAGATAAAATTCATACTTGAGTGGAGATATATAAATTTAATGTTATCTTTGGTGTATATGATATTTATGAACTTTTTTTTATTGCTGGGCAGGTTAATGAAACAATACTGAGACCCTTAAATGTGGAACCACCTCTAACGGACTTGCAGAAAAGTGAAGAACTCATAAAGAAAGAAATGATTACCATGCTTCATTTTGATCTTTTACACCATCCATTTGGAGAACAGTTTACTGGTAAGAAAGGGAAAGGCCCAGGATTTGGAAGCAACAATGCAGAGCACATGGCTTACTTGGAACAAAATCCTTATGAGAAGTTCTCCAAAGAGGATCTCAAAAAGGTGAGAATTGTGTGGCCTAAGGAGACCTAAGGTCTCCTTAGGGCATAGTTCTGTAATATTAGGGAAAAAAGCCTACACAGAATTCAGCTGGAAGGTCTCCAGGGGGTTATATGAAGGGCTGTAATCAAAGAGTTGTTGAGGTTGGAGAAGACCTCTAAGATAATCAGGTTTGATTGTTAACCCAGCACTGCCAAGCATTAAGTTATTAAGGATGATTTAAGGACACTCTCCTTTCTGTGAGCTGATGTTAATCTGGGCTTTCAGCAGAATGATGAGGATGCTGTATTTGCCCGTGGACATTGTCACTGGGATACAGATTTGAATGCGTTGTAGTTGCTTATCATTTTAAGTAAGGGTAAGAGCAATAATACCCCAACAGTTAACGAATTCTACTTTGCTGTAAATTGCTGTTAAATCATTGAGGCATTTAGCAGGTGCGATACCCAACTTCTGCCTCTGAGTTTCATTAATCCAGAATTAGGAAGCATGTTCTTCAAAGCAGTGCAAACCGAATAGGACAGTGGTAGTCAGCTTGTACCTTGGAGCAGCAAATCAAATTGTTTAATTGTGCTTGTCAAGCTCTCTCCAGCCATGCTGTGCTGGTGCAGAGCCTGCTGGGCTGTGCCAGCTGATCTTACAGCCGTACCTGGTCCAAAAGTGCTGAACAGGCAGATTGGGCCGTGGCTGGCTGCAGTGAGTGGGCGGCCTGGGCACTGTGTCCTGTTTTGCATTGTAATCCCAAGTTAAACAGCAGCTCTGGACCAGGGCTCCAGTTCAGGGTGTTCATTTATTTAAGCAGCTACAGATGTTGCCTTTTGCTGCCAAGTGACAGATAGGCAATTCTGTGGTTTAGCTCTTTGAAAGAGCTTCACCTGTGAAGCTGTGCCAATAACCTTTGACCAAATGCCTACAGGAATAAAAATGAGTGAAAAGAACAAAATCACGTGCCACCAAGTTGTCTGTCTCTCTAGACTTGTCCTCTGACAGTACCTGTTGTATCTCTACACCTAAATCCCCTGTTCCTTTAAGGTGACTCTAAAGATACACGAGCAGATTTTAAATCCATGTCCTTGACCATATCTGACCAATAAATGTAGAGCCTAAAAGAAGAAACAGTGAACAGTATGTACTTCCAATGTGCTGTTAAATGAAAAATTGCACTTCAAGTTCTCCTACCAGGAGACTTTAAAGATGGAAAATATAGTTAGATCATGAATTTCATTGCCCTGCCAGTGTCAGATTGTTCCCTTAAGAATGTTCTCCAAGTGCTTTCTCTGGTTGTTTTGAAGTGCAGTGAGAATCAGGTTTGCTATCACTTCCCTTAGAGACTATTACACGGTCCAGTAGTTTCTGTCTGGAAACTTTTCTTCAAAGTCCCTGGAAGTTTTGTCTCCTAACTGATGAGCAGAAGTCTTTTTCGCATCCCTGCTCCTGCTTGCTCTCTAACACTCAGCACAGTATTCCCTCTTTGTCTAAAGTCCAGTTCAAACCAGAAAATTTTCCTGTCTCTGTGATCTCATCTGGGGCTTGTTTATTTTGCTTTATTTCATTTGTTTTTAGAACATCTTCATGCTAAAACTCTTTAATAAAATACTCCTTTCTTTTCCTGATGTGCAGCTCTCTTTTGGGAAAGATTAGCAGTGGTGCTGGGCACACTGTGCTGAGCTCCTGCAGTGGGGAGACCTTTCTGGTGCCACAAGTAAATACCTTCAAGTAGTTCCTCACAGTGTACTAATCTTGGTTAATTGAAATTTATAACATTTAGCTTTGTCAGGTGTGGTTGTGTTACTCCTGTTTTATCTGTCTTGACCATCAAGAGCAAGTAATTAATTTTCCTTTCCACAGTATCTGTGGAATCATCTAATCTTGTGATACCTGAATTTCTACCTGGTCAGTCTGCAGTTACAAAACATAACATCTTGCAGTAAGATGCCTACTGCTGATAGGGAAATTTGTGCTGCACCTGTAAATGCTGTTGAAAGAGAGGACATGGACATGCTTTTATAACCAATGAATTCTAGATTGGCAAAGATTTTGTAGTTATTAATAAAACAGGACCTGAGTGCCTGTACAGTTTTGCGGAGCAGACTCTTTGTCAGAAATATTAAGAGTTGTGAGACCAACAAGAATCATTTCAGTTCTTTGTAAACTTTGTAAACCAAACTGGAAGCAGCAGAGTGCTCACATCTCACCAGTTCTTCAGCCACAGAATGTGTTAGTTACAGCCAGAGTTGTGTTTCCTGCAGCAGAGCTTACACAGCTCACCTGGCAATGTTTAGACTTGACTTTCGAGGTTGTGTGGAGAAGGGCAAACAAAAGGAAATGAAAAGTGATTTTTGTTTCATAGGACAGCTGCTTCTGTCTGTACAATTCTCCCTCCCCTCAAGGTTCCTGCTTTTATCTCTGTTCTTGTGCAGCAAGATGAAGTATCTCGCTGTGCCACAGCTTTCATTAACCATGCCAGAGTGATGTCAGGTTTGGCCAAATTATATAAAATGAGGGATAGTTGTGCTATGAGGAGCCTTCTAGCCTGGGTTTCATTTCTAATCCACAGCATCTGTGTTCGATTTCATAGTCAGCTTAACCTGATGGTGAGCTTTGAGTAAGAAAAGAAAAGCTGCCCCCATGAATTGCACACTGAAAGTTTGAAAAGATGAGGAATTTTCTTGTATCCTGTGTATTGTAACTGCAATTTCTCTCATCCTTTCCAACAGGCACAGGATCTACTGGCACAAGAGATGGAGGTGGTAAAGCAAGGAATGGGGCATGGAGAGCTGTCAAGTGAAGCCTATAACCAGGTGTGGGAAGAATGTTACAGCCAAGTGTTGTACCTGCCTGGACAGAGCCGCTACACAAGGGCAAACTTGGCCAGCAAAAAAGACAGGATAGAGTCACTTGAAAAGAGACTCGAGGTCAGTGTCACTTTTCTGCCTCCTTGCCTCTGCCTCCAAAACCTTGGGTTTGGTTTTTTGGGGGTTTTTTTTGGATTGGTTTTGGTTTTGTTTGATTTTTGTTTTGTTTTGTTTTGTTTTGTTTTTGTTTTGTTTTGTTTTTTTCTGTAGGAAGTTCATAGATGTTCTTGAGGTACTTAAATCACTTTCTCTTTTCTTTCTCCTTAAAATATCCCCACACAGAGTATTCTCACACAAAGTTTTTCTCTGCACTATTAGCTGTAACACAGCTCTTCCACTCCATTCTCTACTGGAGAGAAGGTCAGATTCTGCTGTCTCTTAATTACAGGTGGATTTTTTGATGTTTTCTTGATCCCTGCTGTGAGTGGATCAGATCTTTCTCAGTTTGCACTTGATTGTAGCCAGCATGAGGAGAAACCTCAGAGAAAGATGCTTAAAAAAAAATCTCTGTCCCAAAGTTCCTCTCAAGTTCTCTTTCCAACTTACCATTTGATTTCTGACTGTTTATTACATATAGGAAGGTTAGTCCTGAATTCTTGCCAGGCTGGCATCTTCTTCCAGTTCCAGAAATTCCCTCCAAAAAAGAGAGCAGTGGATGTTTGTGATCACATTTCGCCTTTTTTGTCAGACCTTTCGACACTGATTTCCCTTGCCCAGTCCTCTCTAGATTTTCACTCAAACGTTCTATACAAAAAACCAAAAATGGACAACGTTCATGGTAACAAGTAAGCTGGTCTGAAATGGTTTATTCCCACAGAACGTGTTTGTTCTGACTTGCAATAAGTCATTAAATTGTTTTCTAAAATACTGTTCTAGCCTAAAAGTCTCTCTAAATTATGTAGGCATCAGATTGTTTTTTTCTCATGGTAAAAGGTAAGTTTGCAAAAAAAGTTTTTCTGTATTTCACATCAACGTAGGTCCTGTTGCTAGAAGTAAATCTCCCCAAACAGCTGCTCCCTCAGAAATAACAAATCAGGCCAGAAAGTCTGAGTTTTCACTTGATTCATACACATGAAATACAACGTGAGTGTGAGTTTTGTAGAGTTTGTCAGTCAAGAGCGTTGTCAGGTACAGATCCCGCAGTTGTTAACCCCGCTCCAGGCCAGGAGCAGTTCACCTGCGCGTAGCCTGGTAGTAGGGGTTTAGTATGAGCTGCAGAGCCGCTGTCGTGCTGCTGCTCACCCAGCAGAGAGCGCCATTGCCCTGCCCAGCGCTGCTGACAGACTCTGGCTTGCTCTGCTTTCCCAAACCCGTGTGGGAGCTCAGCCGCAGCCCGGCCGTGCACGGCAGCGGGGCCGGGCGGGCAGCGCGCCAGCAGTCGGAGAGCTGCGCCTAATTTGTGTACAAATGCTTTTGAAATTTAAATATCTTCGCTCCAAAACGACATTAGAAGGGCATTATTAAAGTTGCAAAGTCAAACAGTCCAAGTTAGGGAATGCACGAACAGCCTTAATTTGCCTATGCATATGCTTTTTGAGACAGTCTTTAATTTCATGATTGCAGCCTAGTTTTTCCACAGACTCATTTACTGCACAGGGTGGATGGTACTTGCTTAATGAGTAGCTCTTGAATATTTTGTTTTCTCTTAATTGTCTGGTGTGTGGCCCTGTGCCTTTATCCTGTGCACTGTTTCTGCAGTCTAAATTGGTTACTTCTGTGTGGGCTTTCCTGTGCTGTTGATTTCCGTCCTTCTCTTCCCAATATTTGAATGAGTAGTTGGTGGTGGAATGCTTATTAAGGATACTGAAGCAAAGTAAGGTCAAGTTTATAATTTATCAAACTTGTGTGTGTTTGTTCTAAATGGTCTTTGCTCTGCTGTCACAAGACAGTCACCCAGGAAGCAAAATACAAATCAGATGTCTTGCCAAAAAAAAAAAAAAAAAGTTTTATTTGCTGCCAGCATTGCATGGGACTCTGTGAAAGACACCTAACAAAATCCTGTTAGCTGTGTCC
>VZSR01003806.1:17994977-18129582 GCA_013398615.1 Brachypodius melanocephalos | reverse complement strand
TGTGTCTGTTATCAGTCACTGCAGTCATGAGACTCTGGCTAATGTAGCTACGTCCCCTGGGACCTCAGAGTGCTGCTGGATAAGACTGATGGCTTGGTGCAATTCCACACCAAAATACCACCCCCAGTCCAGGCAGGCACTGGGGCCAGCAGAGCCCCGTGCCTGCAGGTGCAGTGAGCACTGTGGTGCCTCTCACAGCTCACTGTTGAGTGCTGGTGGACTCTGTGCAAAGTTAAATTTGACCTGAAAATGTCTCCCAAGTGTGTGCAAAATGCAGTTTAGTGCAGCTCTGTGGCCTGACCCTAAAAGGCCCTTCCTAAAAGGAAGATATACAGGTTTTTTAAGCATAGGTCACCTGCTGAATCGTTTTTTAAACAATAAATAAAAAGCATAGCAGTTTAATGAACAAACGAATATGCAATAAAAAAGCACAGATTTTTTTTCCCTACCCCATTCTCAGCAATAACAAAACCCACCTTCATTTTAATGTTTTTCCAGGGAAAATTGTCTGAAGGCAATATCAGTTGAAATAGATATTTTAATGGAAAGTATCGGACAAGCTTAATGAAAAGCAGGGATATTACCTCAGCTTTCAAGTACTCCAAGACACTTGCTTGTACTCTTAGCTTTCTCTGAGAGAAGAGTAGGAACTGTAAAACAGAGTTTGCCAGCAACAGCAGCTGATGTTGGTCAGTTTTGGAGGCTGCTTCTTCCTCTTTATAGTGCACTAAGACTGTTAGGGAAAGAAACCATGAGAGTGTGGTGATACTTGGCACAGCTGCACGTGGGGGAGTCACTGTCTAACACTTCCATATGGGACTGCTGACACCCTGCAGATCCTGTGCAAAAAAACCAAGCTATTTCTGGGTCTGTCTTTGTCTCTCAGAGATTCCTGGCTGGATTGATGGTGTGGACACACACTCATCTTCCTCTAATTGTCCCATTCTCACTGCCTGAGTGGTTTAGTTGTGGCAGCCTATGTTGACATGACATTTATCTTTCTCAGATGGATGCTGATATCACAAACAGATTTGTGCTGTTATTGATGAACTTGAGGAGGCAAAGTGGAGCCATTGAGGAGAGCTTCTGTTTGGCTGGGTATCCTGTCCAGGCATTATCAATAATGCACAGCTCATCAGTGGTTCTGATGTTGGAGTGTACTACTGTGTATTAGTAATATTTTTCATTGTTTTGTTTTGAGGGTTTTGGACTCCTTGAATGTGTTACTTAATGTGAGTTAAGAGTGTTAGAGGATTAGGATGTGAACTTTTTTGTGTTGCAGATGGAGAGTTTCAGGTCTATGCAAGTGAATCCTTGTGACCTCAGTATGTGTCTCTGGTACACCTTAGATTTGTGAAATTTTCTGATCTTTCCAGTAGCTTCCAGAAATCCAGAATATTTTTCCAAAGCTCGGCTACACTGCAGAGTAAGTGATTTCAGAAATTGATGTTTTCTGATGCTTGCAGTTGTGTTGAGTAACTGCTTCAGTTCTCTGAATACCTTTTGTTCCCTTCTCTTCCAAACAATACATTTATAAAGAAAAGCATTCCTACTAACATATGTTAAACTGGGAGCATTATAAGATGAACTGAGATAGTAAAGGCATCTATTTAACAACCTAGTTGCTTCTCTTTGTAGTTCACAACATAGAAACTTCCTGCCATCTTTACTTTTCCTTTGAAGACAGTTAATGAAGTTGGCTTGCAGAATACAAATACCTTTATTATAATTATGGTAGTTAACATTATCATTTCAGTTGATTACTGAATTATAAATGCTATTAGAACCCTACAGGGGAGATGGTCAAGGTACACTGTATATGCAAAATACAGTAAATTATCTATTCTTTGCAGTATCCAAGGTACATCAAGGTGATGATTTACCAAAATGTTGATGTTTGCTTTTAATTGCAGCCCAAGTCCTCTGAATTAATTAAGATTAAAAACAACTTGCTTAGCTGGAGGTTTATAGGTTACATGGTACACTCTGCTGCAGGGTGTATCACTTAGTTTATTGGAGATTGTCTTTTAATTTCTCTCTAGTTAATGTGCTAAAGTTTGCAGTTTCTTTTGGATTTTCAGGTGTGCTGGTACTCAGAAAGCACCTGGAAAAAGTAAGAGATTTTATAGGACTAGGAACAGAAAAATTACTCACAAAACTTAAATATGAGGAAAATCCTGAGTAGCATTGCTTTTATTGTCACGTGTTTTATTTCGTGCTAATGTCTTGCATTTGTGGAATGCACTTCTTTTAATAAGGTCTACTGGGAATGTAGTCGGCACCAGAGGATCACAGCAGAGAGGTATCAGGAGTCTTCACAGTCAGATTGTTCAGAATCTGGTAACTTAGCATTGACAAAGCTCTCATTGCAAAGGCTTTTGCACACCCTCACTGTTCAGAACTGGCTGCTGCAGGATCACCATGGGGCTTCTGCTGTATTGAGAGGGAGACAGGCTCTTTACCAGCTCTTTTATGGCCTGAGCTTTCACAACCTTGTCAGCCTCTGGAAGGGGCCAGTGCAGGCACTCTGGGTGTGCAGGGGCAGTGTTTGAAGGTAATTACACTGTGCTGGCTGTCCTGTGACTTCATCACACACAGCAGTAACCCGTGTTTGCTTGTGGTTAATCAAAGATCTTGATCTGTGGTGGGTGTTGCTGTCTGTGATCTTTATGCGAGGTTTTTCTTTCCCAATGAGTGATAGAGAGTTTCCAGAAAAGTTTAGTAAAAATAAATTACTCATTTTTCATCATAAACTTGTCTCTGCTAGACATGCTTTTGCTGTGATTGAGATAGGATCCTTGAATCATTAAATTTGGAAAAGATCTCTAAGATCACAAAGTCCAGCCATCAGCCTTGTACCACCATCTTGTTCACCTCTGAACCATGCCCTCAAGTGCCATATCCACACATTTTCTGAACAGTTTCTGAACAGAACAGGGATGATGACTTCACCACTCTCCTGTGCAGCCTGTTCCAATCCTTGGCAACACTTTCCATAACAAAATCTTTTTCTAATATCCAGTGTAAACCACCCCTGATGCAATTTGAAGCCATTTCCTCTCATCCCGTCATTTGTTACCTGGGAGAAGAGAGTGGCACCTACCTAAGTAAAACCTCCTTTCTTCGTAGGGAGCATATATGGGTATCACTCATAAAACTGCTGGTATTAGAAGCAGTTCTCAAAGAAAAATCCTCGAAGTGGACTTTATTGTCATGGCTGTAGATCAGCAATGACTGCTGACTTGCACAGTAACTTTTCTAGGTGGTTGGATGGTATGAACCCCTGTAGGAACACTTGCTTTTCATATACCCTATATTGTCTTTACTCAACAGTCACACTGACTTATGATGTTTAAAGACAAGTCATTATAATTTCTGGAACATACTTTGGCTGTGAGTAGAGAGAATGGTATTCTGCAGATACCAGTAAATCATAATGATCCAGGATCTGCATAACAAAGCACAATATAGGAGTTATCTGGGGCTCCCCTATTAAACTTGGAAAAGGCAGCTTTATATTGCTTTGCAAGCTCTGAACATCTGGTCTAGTTTCAGTTGGGAAATTATAGTTGCTTACCAGCCATGCCTTAAATTGAGGGTTTTTTAAGTGAATCTTTCCATAAAAAAGTTTGTGCGATCCCAGTCAATTAGAATTAATTTCTGCTTTTTCATGTCATAACAGCTACAAGCTCAGTCCCTATTTGACTGCTCTGATCAACACCTTTACTTCATGGTCCTCATCCTCCCTCGTATATTAAGTAAAGCACCTTACTGGAGGTGAGGTGTTCAAGGCCAGGCTGGGATTGGATTTGGAGCAGTCTGGTCTAGTGGAAGGTGTTGGTGCCCATGGCTGGAGGGTTGGAATGATTTGACCTTTCAGGTCCCTTCCAACCCAACCCATTCTCTGATTCTGTCACAGAAGAAATGTGAAATTGTGTCAAGCCCATGGAGTGGTTTGGGTCAATGAGACAAGATAATGTTGTGTCATAGATTGAGGCTACATTGTTCTACACTGGACATACGATTTTGGTTTGATACTAACTCCAAGGCTCAGTTTCCAGTAGAGTTGACTTAACTTTTACTAACCTGGAGGTAACTCAGGAGGAGTTCTACGGAGAGTTTTGCCTGGTCAAATTCTAGACAGATGTAACAGTGTTTCAAGCCAAAAGTGGAGAATTCTGTCCAAGAACTTGGAACTGAAAAAATCATTTGCAAGTAGAGAAATTAATGATTTTTTTAAAAAAGACATGCTATTGTTGAGTGCACCATAAGCTTGTAAAGGTAGATGACCCCAGCATGGCCAGAGGATTTAGAAGTGTGGGGGGCCTTATCCCTGGAGTGGTTGGAAATGCCTGGCCTGGAGCACAAGCTGCTGCTGTCGAGCTGAGTGCTCTCACCCCAGACACTGCAGCTGAGCCAGCCCGAGCCAAACTCACAAACCTGCCATTCCAATTAAGTCAATCAATCTCCTGCCAGCAGAACTGAATTTGGGAAGGCCACGTGTGGGTCTGAGGTGAGGAAGGAAGTTACAGTAACATTTAGGGTATTCCTATGTATGTTCCAAGAGTACCTTGCTCAGCAGCGTAGCTGAAGCTGGCAGAGGATTTCTCTGCACAAGCGAGGCAGCTTTGTGATGATGTTGATTCTCCAAGGTCATGGAACAGGTTGGTTTACTTTGACTGTGGCTCTGCTCCGAACATGCAGGAGTTTTTCTTCCATCCAGCATGATTAGGGAGATCAATTAAAAGACAAGATTGCTTAATGCTGTTCAGAGATTACCAGAAGCTCGACATTAAAGGGAAGGAAAACAAACCAGTCAGTACAGCAAAAAAGACCTTGGAATTGAGGAGGGGTGTTCTCAGTAGACCTGGTGAAATGAGAATTCTGAAAATGCAGTTTTTAAGGCACTTGAGCTCTTCCTTCCTCAGGGTCAGTTTTTCTTAAATCTTTCCCAGTGGATATTTGTTTTCATAAGGAGTCCTTCCCTGTCCTTCACTGTCCTTAGTTAAACCTTACAACTAACATCTAAAATTACCTTTCCAGATTTAAGTCCCTCTTCCTTTCTCAGTAGCAGTAAGAACAGATGAATTTTTTACAATGAACTTCATGATATTTAAAGCAGGTGTTGTCTTCTTCTCTATTTTTGTTAGACAGATGAAAAACAAACGAAACACCCTGGTTTTCCAGTCAGTCTCCCTTTTCTAGATCATGTTTTATAAACCTCTGGTTATGTCTGTTTCTCTTCTGGCTCTTTTGTCTGCTGCTTGTTTTGGTTTCTCTTCCTTGGTTCTCTAGTGCAGCACTGAAAACTGAACGCCACTTTACGAGTCGTGAGGGAAGGCTTTTACATCAGAGATTTGGGATAGGATGAGGCTCTCACACTTGCCTTAACATCATATATCATCTTACCCATGTCTGTACATGCTGTTCTCATTTTGCTGTAGCTGGTATAAAAGTCAGCAGAACCAAAGCTGGCTAAGGAACAATACAAAATAAATAAGTGGAGAAATCTTTCAAATGTCTTTACTCTTTCTGTTAGGTTCAGGGGGAAATGGTTGTCAGATTTTACTCAAATCTATTTCTTTGCTTTAAGCAAATAATGTAGACTACTGTTTAAACACACCTCTTTATAACTGCTTGGAATTTTTAGCTTGGTATCTGAGCCTTAAAATTTTATGAAGCTTGAACTGAAATTATATGCAGTTGTTGGCACTAATGCATCAGTCAGCAATTTTTAATAAATAGTATTTGTTACAAAAACTGAGACCTCCTTTTGACCTTTTCATAGTAGGTCCTAAAATTTTGTAGTTGAGAGGGAGGGGAAAAGGTGGTGAGTGTTCATATTTCTCCATAAGGAGAGAAGGAAGAAAGGGCTGTTATTTCTGGGTTTAGATACTTGAGAGGCTTTTTTCTTTTCTTTTTCTTCTTTTTTTTCTTCTTACAGCAGTGAGGCCTGTGATAATCCAAGATGGACAAGAAGCTGAGTAGAAAAGTAACATAGCAGCATACAACCTAAGGAGCTCTAGTAGTTAAGAGTCCAGTATCCAGACCAACTCAGAAATACTAAGTCCAGTTCTTATTGTCTAAAAATTTCAAGAGTGCTTAAATAGTCAGGGTCTGACACTGTAATAAGTACTAGACTTGAACTGGCTTTGTTAAAAGCTTCAAATTTAAAAATACTTTAGTGTATCTAGCGCCTTAAGACAGTACACACTTAGGGTGGGATTGATCTACCTGATGTTGGATAACAGTGTCTGAACAAAGAGTTTGTGCTCCCATGAGTCAGTGAAGAGCCCTGAGGTGTTTACTCTTGTCCCAAGGCCCTGGATCAGATGAGCCATGCCCTGGAGTTGCCAGTTTCTCTCCTGATGACAGAAAAACCTTCTGTGACAAGCTCAGATGTTGTTGTCTAAAGCCAAGCAACGGGAATCCCGAGTGTAGATTGTAAAAGTGGGAGACGAAGCCAATACTGCCTCTGCTGCTGGTAATGCTTGGAACATGAGGATAATTCAGGGCTTGTGGCCACACTGATCCAGTCCCTTTTCTGTATGGTGAGGATAGTGCTGATAACTGTATTTATGTCCTCAGGTACTCAGTGTTTAACAGTTTATTAGAAAATTAGGTTGTTCAAAGATCACAGAATCACAGAATGGTTTGGCTTGAAGGGATCTTAACTCTCAGCTCATTCCCCTTGCTATGGATAGGGCCACCTTCTACCAGACCAGATTGCCCAAAGGTCCATCCAGCCTGGGCTTGGACACTTCCAGGGATGGGACAGCTGCATCTGGGCAACCAGTGCCAGGGCCTCACCACCCTCACAGTAAAGAATAAGATCTTCACTCAGGATGACAGAACAGTGGAACTTCTCTAAATGGTCTTTTTTAGCCTGCTCTGAAGAGTGACATTGTGGTGGGAGTTTCATTTCACACCAGCCATACTCTGCGTTGTCTGTAATGCTGGGAGCACAAGGACAATTGATCTTTGTTACATTAGGCCTCTGTTGCAAACAAAATTCTGTTTGCCTGTGCATCCATCTCTTCTGTGATCTCTGAATGTCAGTGGTGCTCAGCACACATTTTTCATCCAAGAAACAGTAATTGGAAAATAGTTCATTGACCGCACAGCTGTATTTGTTGTTGCAGTAATAGCATATTATTTACCAATGAAGACATTTAAAGCTTTCATACTTTTCCATCAGAGAGTATCCTCACAAATCCCTAATCTATTTATTTAATTTTCTCTAGATTTATATAAATATTGAAAAAGAGGCGCCTTTCTGTATGCTTAAAGCACCTTGGGCATAACTTAAGTCTACATTGCAAACAGAGTTTGAAAAGGTGGCAGTCTGCATTGCTCTCCCCAGGAGCAAACTAGACAGCTCAGAAAGTCAAATTTCTCTTTCACTCACCCATTAACAGTTTGGTCCCTTGACCATTCACTTTGTTTATCTCTGCACCACCAACTAAAACTGTTCTAAATGAGTGAATAAATTGTTAAGGAGTAGGAGGGCACGTTACAGAAACCTGCAGCTGGGTAACAAGGTACTTCAGTACAGTTGGAGGGCTGGAAGGCTGATGAAATGCACTTTGCAGTAGCTTGATGTGTAAGACTGATGGCTGACTGTAGTGAAGGGCAGATCCCTCTTCAGTAGTTCCTTCCATTGGTAATAAATTATATATTGGGTAATTGTAGCAATGAAATGGTGCTGCATGTTGGTTGATTATTGGTAATTTCTTTGTGTGTGAAAATGTTCACCAGCAAAGCTTTGATTTTTAATGAAACAAGGCAAGGATTGGTGACTCAGACACTGTGGTTCTGAGTTAGTCTTTTATATTTTACCACTTCAGAAATTTTCGTATTATATTTCATGTCCTGCATTAATACGTTTTAAAGTGTGGCGAAAATCAAAATCTGAGAAGTTTAATTCCTTTTTTCTTCAGCTTGACATTCTTCACACAGTCCTTTCTTTAAAAAAAATTGTTTTGTTATTTTTGGGGTTTTTTTAAGGAAGTAGCATTAAAAAAGCCTCAACAAGAAACCTTACGTCCCTGGTCAGAGATGTCAGCTGTTGCACCTCTCCACAGCTGTGCTCAGTGGTGGAGGCTTGTGTTCTTTCTTGGTATCATAGGATCATAGAATGGCCTGGGCTGGAAGGGACTGTAAAAATCATCTCATTTCAACCCCTGCAGTGGGCCAGGGGAACCTTCCACTATCCCAGGTTGTTCCAAGCCCTGTCCAGCCTAAACTTGAACACTTTCAGGGATGGGACATCCAGAGCTTCTCTGAGCAACCTGTGCTGGGGCCTCACCACTCTCACAGGCAACAATTTCTTCCAAATATTTCCTGTAATCTAATCTTCATCTTTAGGCCATTTGTGATTGGGATTCAGTGTTAAAGATTTCTTTGATCCCTTCTTCGAGGCTTTAAAAATTCTGATGGCTGTTTCATTCTTTCAGTGCTTATTTAATTTTACCCTAGATGGAAAAACACTCAAAGACTTCTATTACCTTGGCTATTTATAAATGTTTTGTACAACATTTATAACATGTTAACACAAATATGTTCAATTACTGGTGTTGTGTCTCACTTGACAGAATTTTGTAATTTGTGTCACTTGTCTGTTTATGGATTTTGTTTGGATTATGATTTTAGAGATGTATTATGTCTGTTATAAAGATTTTAATCCAGAAGTCTAGGTTGTTGTAAAACGTGCAGTATGATTATTTTAACAGAAATCAAAGAACTTGATTAACTCAACACAATTCCACAGATCTATTTTTTCCCCCCTCTTGACTTTTGAGTTCTGGGTAACTAAAACAACTTTTGGATTCCTTCTGGCAGATCAACAGAGGCCACATGACCACTGAAGCCAAGAGGGCTGCCAAGATGGAGAAGAAGCTGAAGATCCTTCTTGGTGGTTACCAGTCTCGAGCAATGGGGCTCATCAAGCAGCTCAATGATCTGTGGGACCAGATTGAGCAGGCGCACCTGGAGCTGCGGACCTTCGAGGAGCTGAAGAAACACGAGGATGCTGCAATCCCTCGGAGACTGGAGGTGAGATTCCAAAATCCAATACCTGGGGTCAGACACAGGCACCTCGTGGAAAAGATTTATTTACAATTACAAGATTCATTTACAAATACAAAAAGATGTATTTATAAGATGTATTTACCAGCTCAGGCACCACCCCTGAGCCTCACAGCCTGAGCTGGTATCAAGTTTTTAATGTTCTCTTAAAATCATACTTTTGGCTGTTACCAGATTCATCTGTCTTTCACTTGAGTATCAAAGATTCTATGATACACATATTAGAGGCTGGGACTAATCTGGCAATGTGTTCTCTAGCTTCAGGGTTTTTTTATTTCCTTGTGTGGTTTATTTTATAAGTCTTCTGCAAGGCGTATCAGCACAAGTTCCATCTCTCTTGATTTGGATTGTTTCGGTTTTAACTACTATTAGAACTTCGGGTAAATGTAAAACTTGTCTAAAATCTCCATCTTCCGTAAAAGTCGTTGGACTCACTAAATGCTGGTATATACATGGAATTACTGCCTTGGAGCCACTGTTTTTAGTTTAAGAATCTCCAGTATATTCCCTTTTTATTTATCCTTCAGGTAATGAGACAGCCCTTAAACAAGACTCAGTCCTAGGTTTGAACCAGTGCCAGCCTTTCTTTCCAAGGAAGAAGTGTCCACCTGAGCATAATTTTTATTGTAATGTGTTTTTCCTCCAGAACAGAGCTTCCATTGAGGCTTAGATATTCTCAATCACTTGCTATAAAAAAGATAAAATGCATCAGTTCTTAACGCTGATTTTGTGAAGATGATTTAGAAATGCTGATAGATGTGTCTGCAAACTCAGAAGGGATTCATTGATTTAGTGAAAGATAACAGTTAAAACATATTAAATAGCTGCTAATAGCACCTGTTTTAGTAAATGGCTAGGTTCCAATTTGAAATCTCTCTTTTGAAGTATTTGATCTTAGCTGCTGTCAAAACCAGGGTGAGCTACCTGACATTTAAAGTAAGATAACTGTGATTCTTGATACTTTAAATCCGCAGCTCTTGTTTTACATTTATATTTAAAGTAAGTAATTTCAGCAATGTTCTGTCTTAATTCTGAGCTCTTCCTCTGGAGGAACTAAAATACAGCCTTTGGTAATGGTCTGCATGGGTGTGACTGGTGGAAAACCGATTGGTTGTTTAATGATGTTTACTTTACAGTGTCTGAAGGAAGATGTGCAGCGACAGCAGGAGAGAGAAAAGGAACTCCAGCAGAGATTTGCTGACTTCATGTTGGATAAAGAGACTTTTCAAGCAAAGTATTAAAGCACAAAATTCCATCTGTCACTGATGTAACATTTCTACAGTGTGCAGATACTTCTCCAGCAGCTTTTGCCAGCAGTTGCAGAAATCAAGTGTAGTCTGCTGTTTCCATCTTGTCAAGTTTTGTTCCTTCAGTGGACTACTCCAAATGCTCTAGGTATGAATAGCTCTGGCCAGTGTTAAAAATGGGATTAAAATGTCCAAAATTTAATTGAAAGAAAAGAAAAATCACTCTGGTATGATTTTAGCCATGTCTTCATTTGCTAGGGTTATCACGTTATTCCTAGTGTTTTACCAGTCTTAAGACCTGTAAGATAAATGCAGAATAATGTCTTTTGAATAAACATGGAATGTTAAAAAAAAATGAAGTAATGATGTCTGTCTTTTGACTAAAATGGAATCTTTACACATCCCAGCCCTCCTTTGTGTTTCTGGTCTTCCCTTCCCATTGCTGCTACCTTTATTTTCCATGACTAATTTTTAATAGGAATTACCTGTGCGGGATAGTTGTTGCCCAGGTAATAAATACCACTTTCCCAGCTCTTCTCTGTGCCTGTGGATAAACACTCACAGCTTTATCAAGGTGCTTTAATGGTTATATTGCTATAATCTCCCCATCCTGGAACCTTATAGTAGGGATAAGTTTTATGAAGACACCCAGTATGGCCTAATGGAGCCATAGATTTCAGCAGAAAATGTACTGTTAAGTTTCCTGAGTATTAATTTTTATAAATCATCTGCTTTGCTGCCCATAGTGTGGGATGGGAAAGAAGCTCTGTGTTTGCTCCTCTTCTTTCACCACATCTCAACAGTATTTAATTTTCTCATTGCTTTGTTCTGAAGGGTAAGGATGGAATTAGGGAAAGGCAGGAACATACCTACACTTTGGGTCTTTTGAGCTGTGGCTTGTGGAAAGGCACAGAGGAAAAGGCAATACTGTTGTTAAAAGCACAAAATTCAGCAATTAAATATATCCAGTAATATGCATTGTGCAAATTTGCTTGGATAGATTTGAAATATAAATGGGGATTTTGCTGTCTGGAATTTTACCAGATTACAGTGTCACTTTGCTTAGGCCTTGGAAATGTTACTGGGGAACACTGTCAGGGTTGTGCCTGTGTAGCTCTTGTCAATGCCATCCATGGAGATCAATGATTATCAGATATTTTTAAAAATAACCTGGGTGAGTCCTGCTGATCACTGACAGGACTAGGGACACAGCCAGCCTTGGAATATCTTTCCCTTTACTCACCAGGACATCATTCTTCTGAAGTATTAATGCAATTATAGACTACATTCTTCTAGAAGTGTGTTAAATATTTAACTAAGCCAGAACACATCTGGAACGAAGTATTAAGCATCAATCTTGTAGCATATGGGGTATTTTAGCTTGGATGGTTATACCCAAAAGGAAAAATCGTGGCCTATCATGTCAGCTCTTGTGGTTGTGTGGTAGCTGGAGATGTTAACAGAGAAACCCTTGTAGGTTTACCAATACCACAACTACAATTGTTTCCTTTCTTTTTAAGGCTGCAGCAGAGCCTCTTTGATGTGCACTGTATTTTTGACAGCTTTGGAGCTAGACAGGTATTCAAGCACTGCCTTAAATTGCTTAAATAACAAATTCAGAAGGATTGATCAATCACAAAAGACTTTTCTTTCATGAAATGTGTGCAATTAAGCACTCATTAATTGCAGCAGACACGAGGTTGGTTCTATTTGATAAATACCTGCAGGAGGTTTGCTCAGTGTTTCTGCAGTACAGTTTGTTCACACAACGCTTAAGCAAGCTCACAGTTTTCCCTGTCATTAGTCAGAGCTTTTGTCCTGAGGTTTCTATCTCAATAATGAAAGAAAACTAATAGTCTCTTTCCTTACTTAGAGCTTGGCTGTGCCCTGCTGTAGCTTTTTACCTGCCCTCAGCTTCCTGCTCTAGGGCACCCAGTCATAGATCTGCTGAAATTACCCCAGAAACTTCACACAGGGTGCTCTGTGCATTTGTTGGTCCCAGAATGGTGTGAATGGAGCAGCAGAGCCTGCCTAAAACATCCTGAGATCATTCAGGTGTGGGATCTTAAACTGGAGTGTTCAGGAAGTCTATCCAAGCAAATTTGGTTACTGGTAGATGTCAGTGCTTCCAGCTGCAGGTGATAGTAGAGCTCGGGCTTGCCAGCTCTATTTCTTGGGGATAGTTTATGTCCTCACCAGCACCTCTTGAATCTTTCCAAATGGTTTTGTAGCTAAATGCAGATGTTTGGTGGACGCAAGAGTGACCAGCACACCTTGACAGCAAATTTTTATTTTAAAATTCTGAAGCCAGACACTGATTTGACGTTTCTTTCCAAGAACAATAATAAGTATAACCATAAACAATGCAAACTCTTGAACACTTCACTACAGTGAAGAAACTCTAACCTGACTGACAGAGGTGGGATGGGGGTTGTGCTGTGTGTGTTAACAATTATTTTGAGAATTATTTAACGTTCTCCCCGACAAATTCCTCCATTTCCATTCAGCATGCCAAGATATATCTGCAAGCCTTTAAATAATTTCAGCTGATGATTTTCCTCCCTTCCTGGAATCAGACTTGGCATTTACATATTGGATCAATCCCGTAGCTGGAGCCTGCTTCAAAGTCCGTGGAGTTGATAAGGCTGTCATTTACTTCAATTGAGTTGGATTCAGGTACCTGGGAAAGCCAAAGGGGCTAAATTATAACAGCTGGGTGTCTCATCTATACCCAGCAGATAACAGAGATCATGAGCTCGAGGTAAGGGGGAGACTCCTTGGAGGCACAGGAGGTTCCCTGTGAGAAATCCAACAGAGCTGAAGCCAACTCTTCCAAACATGGCAAATCTCCAGAGAAATAAGCACTGTGTAACACTGTAATTAGTCACGGCAGCCAGCAGTGGCCAAGACACACCAGAGTTCTCTGGCTGCCTTACAAAGACACTTCCAGTGCCAACAGGAGCGTCTTGTCTTTGCCTGTTGCTGCTTGTTTGCCTTTTGCACCCTTGTTTGCTGGGACAAGCATTGGGTCAGCACATTTGGGTTAAAATATGTTAATCCAGCTTGATTGTCCAATCCCTTGTACAGGGCAGACATGAGTTGGACCACATTTCCAGGAAGGAAGTGCAAGTGAAGGTGGAAGTGGGGCAGAATAGTGTTCAGAGAGGGGCAGTGAAGCTGGGGAAAGGTCTGTAGTGCAAGGAAGCAGCTGAGGATGCTGGGGGTGCTCAGCCTGGAGAAAAGGAGGCTCAGGAGGGACCTTGTGGCTCTCCACAACTCCCTGGCAGGAGAAGGCAGCCAGGTGGGGGTCAGGCTCTTCTCCCTGGTAACCAGTGATAAGGAAATAGCCTCAAATTATACCGAGGAAGGCTAAACTGGATATTTGAAAAAATTTCTTCATTGGAAGGGTGGTCAGGCATTGGAACGGGCTGCACAGCAAAGTGGTGCAGCCACCACCCCTGGAAGTGTTCAAAAACCATGTAGATACCGTGCTTAGAGACATGGTTTAGTGTTGGGCTTGGCAGTGCAGGGTTAATGTTTGGACTTGATCATCTTAAAAGTCTTTTCTGACCTTCATGATTCTGTGATTGTTTCTGTCAGAGGATGTCCCACTTCATTGTCTGCTTCAAGTGAGTGTGAAACATGGGCTGTGGTGCTCCAAGGCCAGTAGCTGACATGAGGTAACTACCCACAATTAGGTCCTCTGACAGACTCAGCTGGATCTGTGCCCCTGATGAAAACGCTGGAAATTCATTGTTTTTTGTCATCATGGCCTGAACATAGATTTCTAAATAAAATGCATCAAAACCCCATGTTTGAACTTTTGTTTTGGCTGCAGACTTGCTAACAGTATCATAAACCACTGTGTGAACTTTGGCTTGCCTTCAGTATCCTCGGTCAGTGATGTTGCTGGAGAAGAGAGATCATTGTGGTCTGGACTTAATCTGCCTCACATTCGTCTCTGGAATCCAGCTTGCAGTTATCTTCCATAATGTGGGTTCAAAGCAACACCTGTCTCCCAAGCAGGATTTAAAAGTGAAGTATCAAATAGCATTTCCCCCATTTTCCTAGCTGAGTGAAAAGCACGTTGGAAAATAGCCAGATACTCATCTCAAGGCAAAGTGTCCCTGTAACTGATTCCAGACCTGTGTGCTCTGCCTTTCCAGGGCTACAGTTGCTACCTTTCCTTACCAACAAAGAATACCTGGTTCTGCTGATCTTGAAGACTTGCGCTGACATTAGGAGTGAGATCAGACTCTGAAAAAGATTTCAAAAGATTTCAAAAGACACAGTTGACACATATCTAAGCCAATGCAGCCCTGTATCTCCACTAAGTACATGCAATTGTCTCACCCTTTGAAAGTTCCACACTAAGCACTTTGGAGACTTTAATAATTTTGAAGCAAAGGGGAGTAGCTGTGGGTGGAAAAAGAGGAACTTCACTTTTTTCGTTGCATGCAGGCCTTTAGGTGAGTCATCCCCCCTCCAGCAAGCCTCATTAGCTTTTTATGTATTTAAATGAGGTGGCTTTAACCAATTCCTGCTGCCTCAGGCATGACTGTGATGCACACAGTAGGTGAAAAGGTAAAGAAGCGGGTATGAGCAGTGTTTTACAGCATCATTTCTGCTGCTGGTGTGATTACTCATCGGGGGTTTGATTGTTTGCCAGTTGTTGGAGGGTGTTGTCTGGGTTTACTGTAATTTATTGAGAGATGCCTGTGTCAGGGTTGGAAAAGTCTTGCAAAGGTTTTTCACAGATCAGATTAGACAGGGTCTGCCCCATTCGATGACTTTCAGGTTTCCAAGTCACAGCCGTGGTGCTGATGTGTTTGGATTCCTCAAGGATTCCTCAAAGGAAATGCAAGTACGTCTTTTAGGATCATTTATGTGCATCGAAAGCATTTACTAATTGCGACACAAGGAAACACAGACTATTTTATTATTTATTCACTTTGTACATCACATCTTTTGCCAAGTACATGCTACTGGTAAATGCCTCATAGGATCAGACAGATGTGTGTGTTAGGTTCCCCTCTTCTCCTCCCAATCCCTCTCCCCTCCCAGGACAGAAATGTGGGCTCTATTTTGTATAATTATCGGGCCAGTAGCACTTTTAATTGTATTATGCAGCTTAGGTGAGACTGTGGCCCCAGTGAATTCGATGGGAGATTTGGCTTCAGCTTCAATGGAGCTGAGATTTCCTTTCCTCTCCTCTCCTGTCTGTATTTGATGAGCCTTTCTGTCAAGAGAAGAAAGAGATCCTTTTTTGAAAAATAGTCATGAATGCTTAATAAAGCTGAATGAGCCAGCCAGGATTACGTTTTCAGCTCTATAGCCAGCAAAATCTATTCCAGAACTAATTCTGATTAAAAGAATCCACTGGTTGAACCTCAGACAAAAAGGCACCCCTGGAGTAATTCAACTGTATGATATATTTATTTGTTTAAAAACCCTAATTATTGCATTGATCTTTGTAATATCTGGCTCTTGTGTAAAACACTGATTTCAAAGCTGTCTCTCTTATCTATATTTATCTTAGGGCTTGGGCAGGACCATCACTGTCACTTAAAAAAAGAGTGAGTTTACTGACCACATTAATTAAGTTCCATGGCAGATCATAAAATAACTACAAATAAAAATGAAATTATTCCTTAGATTGTGCTCCCCCACTTTTTTTTCCTTAATTCTGACTCAACCAAATCAATCTCTAGCACAGAACAGGCTCATCCCTCCTTGTTCTATGCTCCTGCCAAGTATTTCCAAGGGTCTGGGAAGAGGTAGGGTCTTTCATCAGAAAAATGGAGAACACAGATATTTACAAGACTCTGAACTCTGAACCTCATCTCCCTGTTCCAGCTGGTTTATTCAAAGATATTCTCCCTTCAAATTGCTGCTTCTATATCCTTAGCTCATCCTGGCTCCAACAGTGATCTCAAGGATTTTTGTTCCCCATTTTGCTGGTGCTTTAGTTGAAAAGACAGTGCTGGTCATCTTGCTTCAAGTTTAGAGGAAAACAAGTCTAAACCAGAAACAGCAGTTTGGTGGGAACACCCATGAGATGTTTTCACCCCACATAATAAATGGTTGGCCATTGCTTTAGAGGGCCCTGAGCAGTTTCTCTCCCCGTTGTAGCAGATGTTTAGTCACACAACTGTGTCATTTCACTATGACAAAGTGCCTTTCCAGGGGAGATGCCAAACCTTCCTCTCTCTCCTGGATTGGAAGGTCTGGACTTTTGGTCACACTTTCGACAATCCCAGAGATCAAACCCCCAGCATGGCTGTGTTACCTGGAAAGTACCCAGATTCTGGTAAAGGCAGAAGTTTTTGGCTCTGGATTCCTGTCTGGTCCCTAGAGAGGAAGATGAGAGTATCTGGCCACTTTCTACCTCATGGAAGGATTATACAGCAGGGAAAAATTTTATTCTGTGTATTTCATGTTTGCTATAGCACATCCTGTGGATTTTATAAAATCATAGAATCATTAAGGCTGGAAAAAACCTCTAAGATCATCCAGTCCAACTGTCAACCCCACACCATAATCATGTTCACCACTAAACCATGTCTCACAGTGCCACATCCACACAATTTTTGAACACTTCCAGGGATGGTGACTCTACCACTTCCCTAGGCAGCCTGTTCCAGTGTTTGACCACCCTTTCTATGAAGAAATTTTTCCCAATGTCTAATCTAACCCTCCCCTGTTGCAACCTGAGGCCATTTTATTCTGTCGTTCTTAATAATGGCAATGTTACCAAAGTCCAGGGAAAAAAAAAAAAGGGGGTCCTTGAACCTACAATGAACATAAAATATCCCACCTAATCCTAAATCACATTAAGCTGGGGGTGGACTTAATTATGTGGGTGAGGATAGAACAGTGAATTAGATTTCCTAGCAGGTCCTGTAATGTGTTGTTAGCAGCAAAACAGCCCCTCCAGCTCTGCATTTAACTTCCTTCATTGCAGATGCCTTTTGGTTAACAGCAAAGATCTGATTTAATTTTACAGTTACCCGGTGACCACAGGACGGGGATTGTGCATCACCAGAGAATGCACAGACGTCTGCCTGCCTCCCCATCTTCCAGCAGGAATGAGGCATGGCAGGAGCACAGCCAAGCCCATGTGGCTGTGACTGTAAGTGAAAAAACTGCTGAATCAGCCTGAAGGACAAGGGTTCACAGAGGAACTTGGACCAGGGTGACGCATGTCCTTGGAAGCACCGAGCAAAAAGTGATCACAAATCGCAACGTGGCCAGGAGAGGCTGAGAGATGTCAGCTGGGTGGGAGGCACCTTCCTACCTAAGAGGACAGTGGTTACATCTTCCTCAGGAGAGGAAGAGGAGGGGCAGGCACTGATCTCCTCACTGGTGATCAGTGACAGGACCCGAAGGAATGGCCTGAAGTTGTGCCAGGGGAGGTTTAGGTTGGATATTAGGAGAAGGTTCCTCACTCAGAGAGTGGCTGGGCACGGAACAGGCTCCCCAGGGAAATGGTCTCGGCACCAAACCTCACAGAACTCAAGGAGCATTTGAACAATGCTCTCAGGCAAAGGGTGGGCTGCAAACCCAGACTCAGGCAACTGCTTCAGAAGGCAGCCAGCAGCAGGGATCAGCCTTTCCCCACCCATCCCCTTGGTTTGAGGAGCAGGAGCCCAGGAACAGCTGCGCAGCGACTGAGAGCCTGTCACAGCACACAGCTGGAAGCAGTTTTCCTGCAGAGCCTCAGCACAGCTTCCAAGCCCCAGGGTGGAAGGAGGATACTGCAGGGAAGTGGAGCAAGGCGCAGGAAGGGAGGGAGACAAGAAGCTGTAATGAAGTGCACACACGTGCGTGTGTGAAGGAATGACCTGACATGCAAGACGGGTGCCAGCAAAATTAAAAAAAAAATAATAAAAAGCGAGCCCTGATACTTCTCTGCTCATGTAACACATGCAGGGCTGACCTCAGATGCCTTCTGTCTGGCATCACCACACTCCCAGAGATGATGGGACTCAGGTGACGTGTTTGGTCTTTGGCCATCTCTGGCTCAAGCTCCTCAACAGAGAACTTGGCCCAATAAAAAACAAGGGAAGGGCCAGGCATAGCTGGAAGACAATCTTCATCATCATAACTCTGCTGATGAGCAGTGCCTGGACCAGCAGCTGCTGAATTTTGCACTGTAGCAACAAGGCACTCAACTCCTTTTCACCCTTTCCCAGGCCAGACATACAAGAGCACTTCAAGGAAGAGGCTGGGAGACTTCAGTCAGATTTGTCTTTGTTTGTTATATCCAGTCACTGTTAAATGACAAATATCTGAGCAGTCCTCAGGCCTGGGTGTGGAGTCCAGAGCTGCTCTGTGTTTGCCCCTGAGAGGTCACAGGGAGCTCTGTGCAGGTCATGGTCACGTCTGGAGCAGCTGAGGTCACTTGGTCTGCTCAGCCCTGGGAAAAGGATACTGAAGGGAAACCTCACTGGAGTTACAACTTCCTCATGAGGGAAAGAGGAGGGGCAGGCAGTGATCTCTGCCCTGTGGTGACCAGTGACAGGACCCTGAGGGAATGGCCCGAAGCTGAGTTAGGGGAGGTTTAGGTTGGACATTAGGAAAAGGTTCTTCACCCAGAGGGTGGCTGGGCACTGAGCAGGCTACCCAGGGCAGTGGACACAGCACCAAACCTGACAGAGCTCAAGGAGCATTTGGACAATGCTCTCAGCCACAGGGTGGGATTGTTTGGTTTGTCCTGTGCAGGGACAAAAGCTGGACTCAGTGATCTGTGTGGACCCCTTTGAACTAAGGATATTCTATAATTCTATGATTCTATAATTCTGTCTATGATTCTATGATTCTAAGATTCTATGATCTGTTCCAGGAAACTAAAACCACACCTATCTCTGTCTCTTGCACAGATTATGTCCATGACCTTACTGAACTTGTTCTCCCTGGATGACAGCTATGTCAGAAATTTGCCCTGGCCCCTGCTAACATCTGAGGAAAGACTAGGAATCCATTCTACAAAGGGAGGACACAACACAGAACCTGGGTCCACTGGTGACACATGTATGTCATGTTTATATATTTCATGCTTATTATAGCACATCCTGTGGATTTTTATAGAATCATAGAATCATTAAGGTTGGAAAAGACCTCTAAGAGCATCAAGTCCAACCATCAACCCAGCACCACAATCATGTTCACCACTAAACCATGTCCCTAAGTGCCAGTTCCACACAATTTCTGAACACTTCCAGGGATGGTGGCTGCACCACTGCTCTGAGCAGCCTGTTCCAGTGTCTGACCACCCTTTCTATGAAGAATTTTTTCCAAATGTCTAATCTAAACTCCTGTGGTGCAACTTGAGGCCATTTCCTCTTGTTCTGTCCCTTATTCCCTCTGAGCAGAGCCCGACCCCCACCCAGCTGTCCCCTCCTGTCAGAGAGTCGTGCAGAGCCAGAAGGTTCTCCCTGAGCCTCCTTTTCCCCAGGATGAGCCCCCCCAGCTCCCTCAGCTGATCCTCCTCAGATTTGTGCTCCAGACCCTTCCCCAGCTCTGTTCCCTTCTCTGGACACATTCCATCCCTTCAATGTCCTTCCTGAACTGAGGGGGCCAGAACTGGACCCAGGATTCGAAGTGTGGCCTCACTCCACAGGCTGCAGCAGAACAGCCTCCCCTGAACCATCTCTGTGTGTCCCTAAAGGCAGTGCCAGGCTCTGGCTTCCCTGGCTGTGCAAACACCACAGAGGGAATAAAGATAGCGTCAGGTCATTTCTGAAAATCACATCTCTTCCTCTGTGCTGAGGCCAGAAAATGGCAAATAGGATGCAGGATTTGGTTCCAGAGTGTTCACTGTTGTCATGACTCATGAGTTATTTTTATCTTTTCTGTAACAGAACAAATGGCTGCAGTAATTAATCTCTGTCTGTTCTGACAATGGCCTGGCCAAAACACATGATCTTTCTGCAGACAGTGTAAGAAGAGAAGCACAAAATCATCATATGTGTGAGTCAATATTTTAAATATTTTCCTTATGCTTGCTTTTTTATATGCTTTAAAATATGCTTATGTACTGCATTCAATGTATTAAATAAAGTTAAAAGGAGCAACAAGTGCTGTTGCACAGGTTAGCTGCACAGATATAAATCTCTGTTTTGAAGTTCAACCACATGTGAAACAAGATCTAATAAAATCAACGACAAAATTAATTTGAGTCTTTTCAAGGGGATCCAATCCCAGTGGAGGATTTTACTCTGCCAAGCTCCTTCCAACTTTATTGGATGATAATTATTTCTGTAGAAAGAAATGTTGCAATCAAACGCTCCCCCAGCAGCACTTTTGTTTTCTGCAGAGCTGGTTGAGCAATGAAAAGATTTATTAGTGGAGAATGTATTAACGAGGAATTTGTGGAGAAACAACCAAAAAACCAGTGAGTGGAATTTCCACGAAATATCTCCAGGGTGTGAGTTTGCCAAGCACACAGTTTGCAGATGCCCAGCACTCCCTGTGGAGTAACAATCATACCCCAAACTCTGTAAACAAATACTTTTGCCCCCCAGAATGCCTAAGGGGGAATACCAGTTTACAGTAGTATCACAGAATCACAGAATGTTTTCAGCTGGAAGGGACCTTAAACATTTCTCATTCCAACTCCTGTCATGGGCAGGAACGCCTTCTACTATTCCAGGCTGCTCCAAGCCCTGTCCAACCTGGCCTTGTATAATCCAAATCTACAGACCCCAATCCATCTGTGACCCCAAAGGAGCAGGTATTTCATCTTCTGAGTTCAGGCTGCCCCTAATTGTTGGCTGAACTAAAAAAACTGCTCATCCCATAAGCATAAATTATGGTTTCTTGTCCCTTCCTATGAAGCTCCACATCTCATGGTCAAGAGGATACGAGCCAGACAAGCTTTACACAGATTTACACAAACACATACTAAAATAAGAAATATCCGTTTTCCATACCCATTACTCACTATTCATGTACTATCTGAACAGTCCTGCCATCCTCCTACCTAATGGAGTTTTCCTTGCTGTGAATCCATGAAATTAGACAATAATTAGGCTTGTCCTTAATCACTTGAAGCCTGTTGCCCAATAGGACATTTGTATAATACCATCATTTTTGAGATCTAGGGGAAAAATCCTCCAAGTCTCCTGTAGCAGCAAATATACTGCTTTGGCTTCCTTCAGATTTTGTAAAAGTGAGAGGAAAGCTTGTTTACAACATTAATTAAGCCTTTCATTTTTGTTTATCAAATCAAATAATCTTTTTTGAAGCTGTCTTTTTTGCCCATCTGTGGGAAAAAATGCAGGCTACATATCCAAGTTCTTCTAGTGATGGGGTGTCTGTATTTGTGTTGAAGATAAACAGTGACAAATTTCTCTTCTTTCCAATTTACAAAGAGTTTGGACTGATGTATTTTCTGGAGTTGCTGGAACTGATGTGTTTGATAGAATTCAGGGGATATTTTTGAACAGTTAAAGGAAAATACACAAATATTTCCTGAATTTGTTTCTTCTTATCCCACAGTTTACATGAACTGTTCAGCAAAGGGAAGCAAAAGCTGAGCTTCAACCAAACCCAGACCAAAGCAGAGCTTCTGGTAGAAACCATGTTGGGATTAAATGATTTCCTTTGGTTTCCATCCAAAACCAAGCTGAATGTGGATTTCTGGGTTGAGTTTCACTTTGAATTTTTGGTTTTATTCGGTTATGAAGAATTAAGTGAAACTTGGGAGGTTCAAACCCTCATTGAATGATCCTGAAAAACGATCTGCAAAACCTCTTGCTATGGAGTCCAATTTCATACCTTTGATCTCTGTGGATGCTGGGAGCAGCACCAGTGCCTCTTCCAACCTATAAAAAACACACAAGTGAAGCTACTACATTTTTTTATGTAGAGACTTTAGCTATTCAAGAGACAATATCCAATCCCAGTCATCACCATGGGCCAGCTGGAAAGCAGCAAATCCCAGAATTTGCCCTTCTCCTAGACAAAGTCCATCAAAGCCAGTAGGTACCACTCTGAGCAAGCCAGAAGCCTCCTGAGAAATACAGAGAGGAACACAACTAGGGGTCTTACTGATTTTTTCCCTGAATAGAGGAAAGAATTTACCTTCCTCATCTCCCAGCTTGTGCTGGAATCACAGTTGGTGCTCTTTGGGCTCCCCATCATGGTCAGGATGATCCATGAGATCCCATTTGAGTGATGTAGCTGTCACTGAGCAGCACATTCCACCCAACAGGAGCAAGAGGGCAACCACTGATCTGGTGGCCATCCAAGGAATGAGCATTTTACTTCTGCTTGTCTACCCATCTACACTCAGGGGAATAATCCCACGTGTGCCAGCTTTGGCAGGAGAGACAGTGCCAGAAATTCCTGCCCCACCATTTTGAATCTTCATAGCTTGTTTTTTAATGGGAGTCATTTCCACGATCTGGCTTCAATCTCAACCCACACAAGGGGGTATGATGAAACTGAGGATGAGGGTAATTGCATCTCAGGCTGAGAATCTTTGGGGAAGAAGAAGCCTTTGAACCTGCTGTCTCTCCCAAAAATACCCTCAGGTACTCCCGTTGGACCCTCCTTATGGATGTGTGACACATGTCTCCCAGTTAAGTCATCTTTATGGAGCACGTATTTCCTGCTCCCTCATGTTTTTATTTTCTTCTCCCCCTTCAAGTACTTCCTGCCTTTGGCTGTCTGTGACTGAACTCCCTGGAGCCTTAATAGTCTTGGAATCTCTCCACTTCTATAACTTGATTTTACTATTTAGGAGAAAGTCTGATTCATCCCCCCCCAAACCAGAAAGAGAATAAAGGGGGGAAAAAATCCTGTTCATCCAACAGCAAAGGAGAAAGATACAAAAAGACAAGATTATTCTCATTCAGCTATTCCTGGCTTTGGAGTGCATTTCATTTCACTGTCTGCACAGGCCTTTGTAGTCACCATCTGATTGAACATTACTTATACTGCATATTATAGGCACTAATGAGAAAATGATTCTAAATTGCCCCTGGGGATGGTTATGATTAAACTATTTGCTTTTGCTTCCTCTAGTAAATTAAAGCAACCAAAAGAAAGAGAGGGGAAAAAAAAAAAAAAAAAAAAAAGAGGCTTAATCTGGAAAGCACTCAGAATAACAACTTGGTAAAGTTTCTGAATTCCTAGGAACGTTTTTACCCCTAACCTGGCCATGGGCTGTGTATTTCATGCGGCAATTTGAAGCTAAAGCTGTGACAAATATGTGACATGGGGAGGCATTTTGGAGGGCTGAACTGGGCATGATTTTCTGTGTTGTCAACCAGCTAGAAGCCCTGATCAGCTTTAATTGCAGCCAACTGAAGCCGCTAAACCCCTCTCTGCCACCGAGGAGCTCCTCCAAGGCGTCAGGCGTCTGTCTCTTAAAAAGAGCATTTCAGAGCCTCACATACCCAGAGCCTCATTCAGACGTTTTATTTAAACTCTTAAATCTTTTGAGCTTCGGATGAATAAACAAGTCCCTGAAATGCAATCCATTCTTGCCGGTCAGGGTTTTGCAAGTGTTTTTCACAGGGAAGAAACAAAATGTCATTTGTGTTTCCTTTGGCCATTTTAAGCACGGCGGGATTTGGGGAGCCGTGTTCCGTTAGATGCGCCTGGGCCTGTGTGTGCTCACGCACTGGGACTTCAGTGGGACTTTTATCCGTGATTGTCCATGGCTGCTGAGTTACCTGATGAATTAATTAAATGTGTGAAAACTCTGTGGGGCAAATTGCCAGGTCACACAGCTTCTGCTTAAGCAGTGGTTAAAATATTGGCACTGGCGGGCCCCAAACAGGAGCCTATGCCTCTCTGGTGGTCCACAAGTCTCTGCAAGGTGGTCTCCATCATCTTCACACTCTCTAACCCGGACAATCTCACTTCCATCACCCAACCCAACATGTGGGAGTCAATTATTCCTTGTGGTTTGTGGGTTTGTGGGTTTGTGGGTTTGTGGGTTTGGTAGCAGTGACAGGGAAAAACCCTGAGCTGACCTGTCTACCAACACCTCAAAGCACCTCAGATTCTGTGCAACAACCTGAGAGATGCACAGCCTCTGCAGATGCCTTGAGGGTTCCTCAAAAGATAACCAGGTGTAGAGCTTAGAGACCCAGCAGAACAACTAAATTGATTGAGTTGTTCAACATTGCTGAGTTTTACTTTAGAGTTACTAATGATTCTACACCCCAGTTTCCAAGAGTGTATGACTCTATATACTACAAGGACATGAAAGAAAATTACTGTGAGATTATCTGCATGATACCTGAGGTCACATGGAGCTTCAATAGCTTGGGATGAGAGAAACCTGTTCTTCTTTTCCTCTGGCCACAAAGAAGAGATCACTCAGAAATTCTAGTGCAGACAACTAGACAACTCCTCTGAAGCTGGAGTTTTGTGGATAAGCTGTATTTTTCTGGGGTAATGGAGACAACTCCAGGCTCAAATGGTCTCTGAGGTACCAGGCAAGATCTTGGCCCAGTGTCAACACAAGCACAAGTTGGTCACTGGTATTTGATCATACAGCTGTGAATCTGGATGAACAAATCCGTGCCAAGGCTATAGGTGTCTAATTAGTTGGTTCCTTGAAGCAAGACCTTTCTGTCCACATACAATCAGTGTCGAGAGTAGAAAAGCCAAACACAGCTTTGAAGGTTTTTTGGGGAACACAAGTACCCAACCTACCTGCTCACAGTAGGCAGGCTTTTCCCTTTAGAGGCTCTCTAAGGTGCTCCCCATTAACTACCCAAACAAACATGGATCATGGTGGCAGAAACATCTCAAATTTTGTCATTAGTGAGATGGCCAAATAAGACAGGATTTGGGCTGCCTGTCTCACTCCAGTGCTTCACTAGCCCTCACAGGATGGTGAGACACTGGCACAGGTTGCTCAGAGAAACTGTGGGTGCCACATCCCTGGAAGTGTTCAAGGCCAGGTTGGATGGGGCTTGGAGTGACCTGAGGCAGTGGAAGGGGTCTCTGCCCATGGAAGAGGGTTGGAATGAGTTGATATTTCAAACCCCTTCAACCCAAACCGTTTATGAATTTATGGCTCTTGGTTAACATGGATAAGGTCTAATTTTATGTATCTGGCTGATATAGGTATCTGCACCACCAGGTCACCCCTGTGGAGTCTGGACATGTGTGCTCCTGTGCACGAATGCAGTGGGGTGGGATGAGAGAGAGGAGGGGACAAGACTCTTCTGGAGATTGTCATGACAACCCAGTGCTGTCACTTCAATGTCCTGTCCCCTTGTGCAGAAGGATTGTGGCTTTGGTGGCAGAAATGCATTTCCAGCTGACCCCAGGCTCAAACCTGAAGGCAGAGTGCTCTTTGTTTCCTCCCCACACTGCTCTCTCCCTATAACTGGAAGGTTATGTGTTTCTTAGCTACTGGTCAGACTGGTGGTGCCTGCCAAGAAGCTTTCAGGGAATTTCCTCACTATGTAACAAATTTATGAGTCATATGAAAATCTGGGAAATGATTCAACCAGCTGTCTTTCGTTGACTCAAAGATTTTTACAACACCTCGGTGCCTCATCTTTGATTTGAGCCAGCAGAATGGTTTATTGTAACATCAAATGGTCTTATGTTCAGTGGAAGGATGCTTCCTACTACCAAAAAAAAAAAAAGGAAAAAAAAAAGCTGTAAAACTTTTGAAGGCAGCCTGTCATTAGGTGAGGGATGCACAGAGCAACTGTGGTCAGTCTCTATGAACTGATGAATGTGGCTGCATTGCTGCTTCCCTGCAGGATGGCCGCAGAGGTGGCTGTCACTGAGCAGCATGGCTCAGCTGCCATGGGTACAGCCTTTATGCATGGCAGAAATCAGACTTGCAGAAATTTCTGTTCATATTTGGGTTTCAATGGCTATTTCAGTGAATTTTACCAAATCCTGACTGAGCAGTAGCACAGCTAAAGCCAGGGAATGTTATTCTTGTTACATAGCCTTTCCAGGTGGGAGAGGCAGGAAGTGGACCTGGAGCTTTCATCACCATGGACGATGCTCGCTGTAGGAGGCAGGCACAAAGAACATTCTTTCCATCTTCTTTTTTGGACAAAACCACTCAGAGCTGCTCTTTTCTGTGCTGGAATCACTGGCAGGCCTGAGCAAAGATGCAATGGGTAGCCCCATCTTACAGGTGATCTTGTACTTTTTAAAAACCATAGTGGGGAATAAATCCATGGCATTAGAGCTAATCAGTGAGAGGGAAGCAGCAGTAGAACAGAAGGGAGTCTTCCAGTAAGAGTTAAATTGCTACAAACAGAAGAAAAACTGGAATTTATTATTACAAAACTAAACTGACACTCTACATAAAATACTCAAATGAATTTAATTATTAGAACCATGTTTCCAGAATGAGTTTCCATGTCCATGAAAGCAGTCTGCCACACAAAGAACTGCTCCTGGTAGCCTCAAATCCTTTGTTTTAGACACTCAATTTCCCTGCCAAAATCATAGGATGGTTTGGGTTGGTAGGGACTTTAAAGATCATCCATTTCCAATACCATGCTGTGGGCAGGAGCACCTTTCACTATCCCAGGTTGCTCCAAGCCCCGTCCAACCCGGCCTTGGACACTTCCAGGGATGAGGCAGCCACAGCTTCTCTGGGCAACCTGTGCCAGGGCATCACTATCCTCACAGTAAAGAATTTCTTCCTAATGTCTAAATCTAAATCTAAAAGACTACAACTCAAAGCTATTCCATACAAATGGCTGTTGCCAGCAGCTCTGAGCAGAGCTGGAACAAATGCATCTCTCACAGCTGTCACCAGACACTTTGCAGGTGTAATATGGTTTACAAATCTCAAAGTGCCTTGTGTCAGCACCTGGAGAATCCACTGTACCAACAGGGGAAGGCAAATAAAATATACTTGAAACAGACAGGACAAGAAAGGGTTCAGAGGAGAGCAGTATTACTTTGATTTATTGAAGGTCACAGCCTGTATTCAGTGAACTGAATCACCCTTCTCAGTCCAGGGACTTAATGCAGCTCTATTCTTTGGTATTCAGGTGAGCCTTATAAATCCTGGTCAAAGTTTTTATCCATATTACAGACATAGACTTGCTTGTGTGAAACTCCTGTTTCTATCCATTTCCAAAGGATACAAACCTGGGAATGGTGGAGGATGAGGGAAATAGAAATTCAGGGAAAAAAAAATAAAAAGAAACACTGAATGGTGATATTGTCTCCTGCCTATTTTCTGGTTGAGAATTCCCCTTTCATCTTTCCATCCCCTTCCCATTGAGCAGCTTTGTAGCTTCCATTTGTAACAGGCACAGAGTGCAGAAATATCTGACTTCGGGGGATTTGGCAAAGGTTCTGGCCTTGAACCCAGCAGCAGATACAGAACACTTGTAACATTCAAAACAGGCCCCCTCTTTCTTGACCTCTGTGATTTTTATTGCTTATCTGGGTATACATAATCATTTTAAGATGTCTCCCCTTACCATAAAATAACCATGAATTATTTTTAAAAAGGTAGATAATAAACTTCAGAATAACTCTTAAATGTACCCAAGCAGACAAGCGGAATGTGAGGTTGCTGTCGTGAAGGATAGCTTCTGGCAACTGATCTGAGGGAGCCACTAATGATTTTAATTAGCTTTTGGAAGCACAATCCACCCATTCTGAAGCCAGTGCCCTGCTGGCAGCGACGACGCTTTGGAAGATCGACAGCATAAAACATTTTCTGTAATGAGACTTCATACAACTCCATGTGTCAGGCAAGGAGTGATCTGTCTCCAGCAGAACTGCAATAGGAAAGCTGTAGCTGGAACATTTTCCAGCTGTGGACTTCCAGCAGGTAACACACGTGCTTCCCTGGGGAACGGGGGATTAATGGCCAGGCACCGAGACCTGGCGCCGTCAGGTGCAAATCCAAAAATCAGCTTTTCCTCCTGCCAAATCACTTCACCTCCTAATTTATTTCATCTATTTAGTTACAGGCTTCTCAGAGGGATGGTAATCTCTGACTACATGTTTGTACAGAGCTTAGGATGTAGTAAGGGATTAATCAGTGTTGGGGCTATCATCCTACGGGAACAGGAACAGTGAAATAGCAATAAATTGGGGAAAGCAGGAGTAGATGCTGATGCTTTGGAGGTGGTTGGAATAAGGACCAAAGCTGAATCACAGTTCAGCCAGGAACAGGGAATCTATTTTAGTGGGGAAACTGCGATAGGAGAAAATATTTAAGCTATTAAAAAATAAATTTAAACCTACATGAAAGACCTTTATCTACATGGCTGTAAGATGTAGGAGGATAGATTTAGACTAGATGTTAGGAAGAAATTCTTTACTCAGAGGCTGGTGAGGCCCTGGCACAGGTTTTCCAGGGAATCTGTGGCTACCCCATCCTTGGAATTGTTCAAAGCCAGTTTGGAGAGGACTTGGAGCAACCTGGGATAGTGGAAGGTGTCCCTGCCCATGGCAGGGAGTTGGAAGAGATGAACCCTCCAGCCTGTCCCAACCCAAATCATTCATGATTCGATATCCTTGTGCTCAACAGGCAACAGCTGCTGCCCTCCCAGCCTCTAGAGTATTTGAAGTATTTCAGAAGAGAGAAGGAGGAATCAGTAGATGATGAGGTGGAGTTATCAAGTATTTTGAGCTCGACATGAATTTATACTGAGTGATGAAATAAAAGATAGGTAGATATTGGACATATTATTTAAAACATATCAGATCAAAGAAAAGAGATATTGACCAGAATTTTCACTAGAAATGCAAATGAAATCGGGGATTAGTTTTTTCTACAACTTAGAAAAAAAATCTGGGTTCCTTTTATACTTCTATTATAAATCATCAGTCCCAGAGCACATGTTTAACTACTTTGTTGAATCAGGGTCATTATGAATAAGAGCCTGGCAATGCTCCTCTGTTAATGAGCTTCCAGGAAATGTACAATTGTTTTTAGAAGAAGTCTAATGAAGATGGATTTGTAGATCTCATTTGATGCAGCCAGAAAACCCAAACTCATCAACCAAACAAAAGCATGGGAGTAATTTTTTTTTCCTCTGTGTGTGTGTGTGTGTCTGATTATCCTTCCAGGAGTGCTGGTGTGTAACGCTTTCAAACTTTCATTGAACTTTACTCTCTCGCTCCAGGCAATTATTTTTGCTTGATGTCTGATGTTGAATGATATACGTGCACCTGTGTGATAATGGCTGGTTGGATATATCTTTACTGAGCTGGGAAAACTCGGGACCTCACCTCCACACTTAACCATTTGATTTCTTTTATGGCTCTGGTACAGATCCCTGTACTAAAAGCTACTGGTGGAGCTTACATTTGTCAGGGGAAATGTGGGTGTTTTATCATACCAGCTGTTTAAAGTCTTCTACAACTTTGCAAACTGCTTTAAGAGCCCTTGCTTTTATCACTGCTCAAACTTCCAAGCAGTCACCAGAACAAAGGAAGGAACAGCTGGGAAGTTTTAAAAGCAGCAATGTTTGCCGTTGCACTCAGGTTTAAGTACGATAATTAATAAAACTTCCCCTCCTCTTCCACCTCATCTCAGTGCACAATCATTTTGGAACAGGACTTCTCACTGGCCCCTTCTGCTGAGTTTCAGATGGTATATTTCCCTTTTCCAAACCAGCATTTTTTTTTTATTATTATCATGGCACATCCATATTGCTCTAGTGTCCTGCATCAACCTGCTAAGAGGCAGTATGCTTAGGGCAATTTTCTATTAAGCAAAAGCAAATCTTCTGGAACTTCATTCATCTGAAGGAGAACTGCTGCAGAGGGTCAGGAATACAGCACCCATGGCCAAGGAGAGGTGAGGAACATCTCTCTCCATTACAGCCATCAAGAAATTTGGAATCTCACAGGGGTGAATCATATGGGCTCCACCTACAGAGCTGGGCCTCCAAAGGGAGATTTATCCTGGCTGCCTCAGACACTCTCCTAGCATGGGATGAATCATTCCCTGATCATCTCCCACTCTTTCCACCAACTAGAAAATGATATCTGGCATCAGCCAAGCTTGCAGGCAGCCGCAGTGAGGTCAGGTGAATCCTGCCTAGGCAGTGCAGTGGTCTGTCCAGCCTGGTTTTCCACCACCCACTGGATGGTGATGGATGCTCCTCAAGGATGCAAAATAAAGAGCAGCACTGAGATCTGTGAGTATGGAGCTGCACAGTAACCAAGTGTGAAGAAAATTGCTTCCTTCTCCTCTGTGGTGATTAGCGTCGGCTCTGGACTACGAGCACTGAATTGATGGCTGCTGTAATTTTATCCAAACTGAAGCTGCTGGAGTAGATTTGATGGGGTGGAAATAGTGCTGCTGATCCCTGCAAGATGGAGCTGGGCTCTCTGAAAGGATCCAGAGGATTGAAACAGTGATTGCAAAGAAACCAAACTGTGGGATTTTAGCAGAAAGAGCAGGCATCATGACTTCAGGCAGTCCATGCTTGGAGAGGTAGCAGAAAAAAAGTACAATTCTGAGTATTTCTCAAAGTCATTTAGAAGTCCTATTTCCTACTAAATACAGAGATTGAAATGACTAATCTTTTCCTTTCTCTGCCAGTTAATGCCAGGATTTGTGGCTTTGGCTCCTAGTTCAGGGCATCCCCATGGCAACTATTCACCATCCCAGCAGGACCCTCTCTGTGGTGTGAATGGAGTCCTCCCTCTGACAGGTGAGGTGTGACCTTTATTCACACCGTAGCACACCCAGCTGCGGCTGCGGCAGGGATCTGCCAGGAGTTGTCCTTGCTCAGAAATGACCTGGTTAGTTCCCCAAGGTGTTCATCTCCCCAAATCCCAGGGCAATGCCATCTGCTCCCCGTGGTGACATCCCAAATGCCACCAAAGAAATGGATGTGTGGGTGTAGCACAGGACCATGGCCATTCAGCAGAGCATCGTTTCACTGTGGCCACGCAGGAGTTATTGGAAAGGAAAACACCAAAGCACCTCAGAAAACACAAAGTACCTGTGTTCCCCAGCAGAGACTTTTCCAAGATAGTGGCAGCAGCGCTTCTGACAGACAGAATTTACAAATCATTATTAACCAAACAAAGCTCTTTAAAGAGAGTCACCCCAGGGCACTCTGGCCTCTGTTAAAACAGACTTTTCAAAAACATTTATGGACTTAAATAAAACTCATTTTAGAATGCCAGCAAAATTGCCTCCAGGTTGCACTCAGGCTTTGCTACCAGTCTAGTCCTAAAGTTATTCACCAGGAAAGGGAATTTTTTTTTTTTTTCCCCAGCTAAAGGGTTCCCGTGTGTGCTGCTCAGCTGTGAGAGTCCTGCCAGAGTGTGGCTGGCCAGATGTGGGTGGCTGAGATTTGATGCAGTGTATAGACCAGATTTTCATTATTATTATTAGTATTTGTATTAGTATTATTAGTATTACAGCCTTGCCTCTAATTTACTGTAGGCAAAGAATAGGAGTTAGAAATGTTGTAGCAGAGGGACTGAGGCACAGTGAGCTCACGTGGTTTGCCCTGAGACACACAGGAGGTTGGTGGCAGAGCTGGGAAAGAAACTCAGCTTTCCTAGAACCAAACCAACCTTTTTAGGTCTTACTACAACATTTTCAAGGTGTTCGTCACACTGATATCCAAGAGCCGACCTACACAGAAACTACTGTGCTCTGGAAGCTGTTCTTTATCATTCTGCCAGTAAATGCAAAAGCCTCATCAATAAGGCAGGGAGAAATGATTGCAGAAATGCATTTGCTGGTAACTTTCACTCTCTAGCTCATATTGTTAACACACATGACTCCAAATGTTGGATGGCAGATGGAAATACTCATTGGTGTGATGGATTTATGGATGTCTGAAGCCTTGTGGCAGTACATATTGCCTTCAGAACAACATTTTCTTCACAGTGAGCCAAGTCCTGGTGCAGTTGAAGTTATTGGAAGTTTTGCCACTAACATTAATGAGATCAGGATTTGGATTTGTGTCTGCAGAGACAAAAATAACACACTGTTGCAAATTGGTAAGTAAGCGTTGAATTAAATAGGGTGAGACTGAGAAAAAGAGAGATTGATGCTCTGGTAAGATTTAGGATGCAGTTTTGCCCCATCTCTGTGTTTCCTTGTTCTGAAGGAGGCAATCCCACAACCACACAGATCAGCATTTGGCCAAGGAAAAAATGTTTTATCTCGCAGCAATGAGATGTAACCCCAGCTCCTACCACTGGTGACCAAAAGCTGTCACTGGTGTGACATTTGCCTGGTGCCCTGTGTGAAACCAGGTGTTGTTCTCTGCCTTGCTTACACCACGTAAAAATTCTTAAATCCAGGTATAAGATGGATACACCGCTGGATCATTCTCTTCTTCCAGGTAACAGGTGATAGGAAAAGAGCAAACAGCCTCAAGTTGTGCCAGGGGACATCTAAGTTGGATATTAGGAAAAATTTCTTCACTGTAAGGGTGGTCAAACACTTGCAGGTGAGGGTGCCCTGGGAAGGGGTGGAATCACCATCCCTGGAATTCTTCAAAACACGTGTGGATGTGGCACCTGGGAACATGGTTTAGTGGGGAACTTGGCAGTTGTGGGGTAATGGTTGGACTCGGTGGTCTTAGTGGGATTTTCCAACTTTCTTGAGTCTGTGACTCTAAGATACAGCAGGGGGCTGAACTGAACTTTGCCCTAAGAACAGCCCAAACACTTTCTTTGAAATAAATATGTAGAAGAGATAACAGAGAGAAGCAGAGACAAATGACCAAAGCATCATGACCCTGCCTGACTCATTTGTAAGAGCTGCCCTGGAGAACATTGCTTACTGTAAGCAGTTCTGACTGGGAAAATAACAAGGAGCACAAGGCATTCCAGACAGCTGACCCTTCTGGGGTGATTCCTAGCCAATTTGGCATAAAAGCAGAGCTGTAAAACTCACAGCAATCTAAACTGGTATCCTGCTGGCAGACAGGGAGCCGAGGATGCTGCTCTGGTGAAGGTGGGTTTCGTAGTCAAAGCAAACCAACAGGAGCTGAGAAGAGCTGGACGCAGCTCCTGACAGTGCCTTGGTGATTTTGGGGCTGTTCTGAAACCAACAGGAAAACTCCACTGCATTTTAGGGGTCAGGGTGCTGTGTTACTTCCTGCGAGTCATTCCAAGGGCAGAACGCTTTACCTAAAAAACCTCAGAAGCTGAAGCAAAGACCAAAGACCACCAGGTTCACTGAGAACCTTCAGTCTAGCTGGAGAGGAAAAACCCATCAAGTGCAAGTCTTTTCACAGCTCTGCCTTGAAAGGAGAGACCAAACCCTCCCTCCTGAGCTGCTGTGCTCGGCCAGCTCCAGCTGTGAGCTCGCAGCCACCGCTCTCACCCCGGGCAGGGGAGGCAGCGATGCGGAAATCCCGCTCGGGGCTCCTCACACGGGGCAGGTGTGATGCCAAGAACGTCGTCACTCCCCTCGCTTGCCAAGTACCTGGGTGCAGCATGAGCAATCACATCCTGCAGATAGCTCCGTCAGCCGTGAGCGCATCCCCCTTGGAGATAGGATGGGACGGCTGGACATGCAAACTAATGTTCCTGTGAGCCTTTCATGTGCAGAGCTGTAACAGATGTTCAAAGATCATCCTCTGGCACTGGGAAAGTGTCTAGGAGGCCCTGGATAGGAGTTTTCTTGGCGCACCTTTTTTTTTTTTTTTTTTTTTTTTTCAGATGAGCTGAAGGGGAGAAGTTCCTGTTACTGATTATTTTCTGTCTGTGAGTGTCCCAGCTCATACATCAGGGAATGCCAACTAGATAAATGCAGCTTTCCTCTTCCCTGTGGGTCCCCATCTCTCCCTACGCTTTACAAAGACCCAGAAGACATTCTTTTTGGTGACACCAGCAATTAAAAACCTGCAGCTGGAAGAACCTCACACTTTTTTTTTCTGACACTAAACTGTGAATGTCACCGCAAAACTGCAGATCACAGGGGATGCCCACAAGAATCTCAGACAACAACAGTGGGATGCCCCATGCAGCAGGACCTGTCCTCAGAGCTTGTCAGGGATGAAAACACAGAATCATTAAAGTTGGAAAAGACCTCAAAGACCGTTGACTTGAAATGGAGACCATGACCCTGCTCTGATTTGTAAGTGTGGACAGAGCACCTGAGAACCACCTTCTTGTGACACTGGCGGCCATTCTGTGACACTGGTGGCCAGAGATGGCCACCTCAGGTCACCAAAGTTTCAGAAAACATGGCCACTTACAGGAACACCTAAAGGATGAATGCCACCGGTGCTGGCTGTGGAGTTCATTGCAAACCTGGCTGGATGTTTCTCCAACCCTTTACCCATGTCCAGAGGGGGGATGCCCACAGCTCTTCTATTAGAATCACAGAATAATTGGATCATTAAGGTTGGAAAAGATCATCAAGCCCAACTGTTAACCCAGCACTGCAAGCCCACCATTAAATCATGTCCCTGGTGCCACACCCACACTTCCCAGGACGGTGATTCCACCACTTCCCTGGATGGCCTGTTCTAATGCCTAAATAACCTTCCAGTGAAGAATTTTTTTCCTAATATCCAGTCTAAATCTTGCCTGGCACAACTTGAGGCAATTTCATCCTGTCCCTTGTTCCCTGGGAGCAGAGCCCAACCCTCACCTGGCTGTTCCCTCCTGTCAGGGAGTTCTGCAGAGCCAGAGGTTCCCCCTGAGCCTCCTTTTCCCCAGGATGAGCCCCTTTCCCAGCTCCCTCAGCTGCTTCTCCTCAGATTTGTGCTCAGGTTGATCTTGCCCATCTCCTCCCAGCCCCTGCTGTGCACGGTCTGTCTCCAGCTGTGGATATCTTTGATTTGCAGGTTGATGAGGCTTTGAAGTCCCTATTTACTCTTTCAGCTGAGCAGTCAAATGCCTGGCACAGGCAATCAGGATCACATCCAAGATAGTCTGTATTCCTGCTGTGAATCCCCATAGCAGCCATTTCAGCTGCCTTACCAAGGACTTCCCATCCCACCACGGGATGATGCCTGCAGGGCACAGCTGCATCCTGGAAACCTATGGAAGCAAGTCCTGTCTAATTAATGAGGGCTTTTTTGTTGGGCAGCTAAAACATCCTCAGCTCACTCAGTGAGTTTGGTCAGATTACTGCAGAGCTACCGGACTTTAAAGTAACTAAAAAGAAGGAGCATTTATCCTCAGGGTCTGAGCTGGAGCCACTGCAAAGCACGAGGATGCTTTTAACTGATTACACAGAGCTGGGAACAGCCCCCGACTGACTGCTGAAAAATGTAGACCTTTCTCATTTTGTCTTTGAGTAGAGACAGAGAAGACACAGACATAGATAAATAGGGCATAAAAGACATTTTTTCTAGTATAGATCAGAACACCACGGGAAAAAGCTCAACCACTCCTGCTTCATTTATCAGTGATGAGTTTTGAGCTCCATTTTGTTAAAAGAATATTTCCCTATTAAGTTGTAAGGGGAAACCTAGCATTGAATGGACATCAAAGTTAAAGGGAGTTTTGTCCCAGGTGTCCAAAGAAGGACAGAGCCACACCATAGGCCTTTTATCACTTCTAATAAAAAACTGGGGGCAGTTTCTCTCAGTTTGGGCTGCTAAAAGAGGGATTTCTCTCCCACTCTTCTGGATTTCTTTCTAGAAATGGGGCTATAGCACCGTAAGCTTGTTTGCAGCTTGATTGAACACGGAGTTTAATTCATTAATTCTTACAAATTGCTTTAAGATCTGCAGCTGGATAAGCGCTAAATAGTCTTAATGCTGTAATACAGACGAATTTGCTTATCTCCCATGTAAATCAGCTTAAAACATTGCCCTGAAATTAACAGCTCTGGGGTTAACAATGGGCCCAACCACACTCTACACTGCAGCACTTATCACATCACAACATTACCCTTATTAATTACACACCCTGCTGTGGTTTTGGACCAAAATCAGCTCCACTCCAGACACGGGCAGCCGGACAGCGCAGGGAGGAAAGTGTTTGTAACTGCACGACACACACTTTAATCGTGAAATTAAACAGATGGCCCACTCACTCATCAGTGAAAGTCCACCAGGGGCTGTAAGAAAGAAGGAGATTTCCTATGTAACATAACAATTTGGACATCAGAAGGTTTCGGGTTACAAGATTTTTCTTTATCCTCCACCTGAAACTTTTAAGGGGTAACGTCAGGGAATTCCATCCGGTCTTCAGATACTAATCCCTTTTTATGCTGGTTTGATCTGTCTGCTGGGAGCTGGCAGCCAGCTCCTCTGACTCCACGTAAGTGAACACCACAGAGCAGATGGACCAGCTCTCTGCAGCCACTGAGAAGTGTCTGGGGCTCACAAATATCTCCAGAAATCCTGGCATGTGATGAGCTCACAAAGGAGCCAGATCCCTGCACTCACTGCATGACATGCTGGCAGGATGAGTTTAGGGGCTGAGATGCAGGGCAGGAGGAGCAAATATTCACTTGTTCTCATCCATGCATCTCCACTGAAGCCACGAGTATCAGGTCTGGCATTAAAGCTGGTTTCAGGCTGTGTAACCACCAAGCTCAGACCAAACTCACTCTGCAAGTTCTGCTCACTCTGAGCAGAGAGCACAAGTTATACCTGCTGTCTGATTGCCTAAAATAAAACCTTTAAAAACTGGATAATAGAACAACTTAAGATTAAAAGTCAGTTTACAGAATCATAGAATTATAGAATTATTTTAGTGGGAAGAGACCCTTAGGATCATCAAATTCAACTGTTAACTCGGAATTGCCAATCCACCACTAAACCATATGCTCTAAACCCCACCTGCAGTTCTGCACCCAGGTCTGGGGCCCCCAAATCCAGAAAGACGTGGGACTGTTGGAACAACTCCAGAGGAGACTACTGAATTGATCAGGGACTGGAACTCCTGTACTGTGGAGCCAGGCTGGGAGAGCTGGGATTGTTCAGCCTAGAGAAGAGAAGGCTCCAGGGAGAGCTTGGAGCCTCTTCCAGTGCCTAAAGGGGCTCCAGGAGAGCTGGAGAGGGACTGGGGGACAAGGGATGGAGGGACAGGATGATGGGGAAAGGTTTCAAAGTGACAGAGGGCAGGGTTAAATTAGATATTAGGAAGAAATTCTTTACTTAGAGGCTGATGAGCCAATGGAAGAAGTTATATATACAAATATTTGTTTCTGCCCTGGTATTTAAATGCCCAACAGTGTTTTTGAAACTTGACATCTAATTCTCATTGAAAAGCTGTTCCAGATTTACAGATGTGGCCAGCTCTTCCAACTGAAGTTCTGTTTTTCAAAAGAGCTCAGTTGCTGAGGGGAGGTCACTCAAACAACGGGCAGGTTTTCAAAAGTGCCCAGTGTGGGACTTTAAAATGTTTTGGAAAAGGGGAATAAGAATCCAAACATGAACTTAGGGTATGAAAATCCAGATTTACACATCCTTTATCAGTTGCAGCCTGAGATTATACATTTGGACTTAATAAAAAAGTCTTTCTATGAAGAAATTATTCATACATTTTCAAATATTCAATTAAGCAAGTATTTACAATCTTCCCCACCTGCAACACAAAAAACTATTGATAGTCTTTTCCTCCCATGATCGTGACATCAAGTTTCCTACACAGAACAGTTTGGGGGAAATGATATAGTTTTTCTCTCTCTGTTTAATATTTATAGAATTTATTTTATTTTATTCTCAAGTGATATGAAATTTCCTTCTGAATTCTGAACATTTTTACTTATCTACATTACTTTTAAAGCTGACTGGGATTTATTGGACGCCTTAGAGTTTCTATTTCATAAATACCAATGAGAATTAAAAATGTTTATTTTACTTGTATTTTCCAGGTGTGACAAAATGATTTCTCAATAAGCCCAAATTTGGAAAATGGAACTGCAAAATACAGAAAAAAAACCTCATCTGTGTGAACTTTTTTTCACACACCCTCTAAAGGCACAATATTGATTTGAATTTTTGCTGTATTTATTTCAAGTAGAACAAGAAAGCAGAAATATCTTAATGAACAAATCAGTTGTTCAACACAAATCTTTCACTGAGATGATCTGTGCCATAAGAAATATTTCCCCTTCAGATATCACAGAATCAATCATAAATGATTTGGATTGGAAGGAACCTGAAAGATCATTTACTTCCATGCCTTGCCATGGGCAGGGACACCTTGCACTATCCCAGGTTGCTCCAAGCTCTGTCTAACCCAACCTTGGACACTTCCAGGGATGGAGCATCCACAGATTCTCTGGGAAACTTGAGCCAGTGTCTCACCACCCTCACAGAGAAGAATTTCTTCTCCGCAATATCTAATCTAAGTATCTTCTCATTTAGTTTGAAACCCATCCCCCTTGTCCTGTCACCCCATGCCTTTGATGAAATTCCTTCTCCATCTCTCTTTAGCCCATTTAGGCACTGAAGGTGCTATAAAATCTCCTCAGAGCCTTCTTTTCTCCAGATGTTCACCCCTGGCTCTCTCAGCCTGTCTCCAGAGCAGAGAAGCTCCACTCCTCAGAGCATTTTCATGGACACACATTTGTGTTATGTCTTCACCTGACTGCCAGCTGAGAGGGAACAACAATGGGACATGCACAGAGCCAGTATCACTGCAGCTTTTGTTAAGCACTTTAAATTTCCTCATTCATTCCCTGTCCTTCATCATTTTTAGCTTGCAACACAAAAAGGTATTGGAACAAAGGATCTCTGATGTTGTCATGTGGCAGAGGGTCAGATAAGATGATCCCACAAGGTCCCCTCAGCCCATTTATCCTCCAGTTCTGTGATATGACTCAGTTTCCTGGGGATTAATGGCCAGGTGGGATTAATGGTGCTCAGCTGCAGCAGTAAGACCCCAGCTCCTTTTAGCTGGTCACTGTTCATCCTTGCATGTCAACCATGCATGTAACTTCTGGCCTCTGGGTTTAAGAGCCCTGAAAAAGTCATCAGGGTTTTCCATGGTGGCCTGAGTAGACATCCTGTCCCAGAAAAGGGCTGGGACCAAAGGCCAGAGGTAATGACTTCTGGACAAGCAGTGCTGCAGGTGGTTCCTTTATGTTATTCCCTGCTAAGCAAGGTGTTAATCAAGGCCCAAGTGCTGCAGTCATGGGCATCTCGTGAAGAATTTCTTGTTGATCAGAGATGTCTTCATCCACGGCTTATTCCTGGGAATGCTGAGACAGGAGGTACCAAGGAATCTTTTCTCAGCACAGGGAACTCTTCCATCTGCTGAAGGCAGGGCTTGGCTTTCTCTGCCTGCACAGAGCTATCCTGGCCATCAGCACAGCCTGGTGCCAGGGTGCCAGTACAGGAGTCCTGAAATGCCTGAGCCTGCAGCCCAGTCACTGGATGGGGACACAGGGAAATTGCTCTGGCAAAACTGGGATGCTGGGATGGAGCCTGCAGACAAAATGCCCAAGAGGCAGCAGGGATCCCACACAACACATCTCAGCAGTCCTCAGCAGTCCAGCCTGAAGAAAAACTTCACTAGATGTGCATCAGCATGACCTGGATACTAAATAAAACATTTACTGTGCCCAAACCCAATATTTACCAGGGTCCAGGGTGTTCCCCTCATCCTGGGAATATATGTTCCTACCTTGTCCTTGTCCTCCACTCCTGCAAAATGCACACATCACTGGGGAAAAATTTTCCAGCATAGAATCAGAGAATGGTTTGGGTTGGAAGGGACTTTTAAAGGTCACCTAATCCAAACCCCTGCAGTGGGTGGGGACATCTTCAGCTAGGCCAGGCTGCTCAGAGCACCATCCGAGCATCCCACCCACCTCCTGCTCTGGGAGCTGCTCCCAGCAGGAGACAGGAGCTGAGCTGGAAAGGGGTTTTCTTGCAGCAGCAAAACCAAAGCAGAGCCTGTGCCAGCCCCCAGCAAGCCACAGGCACAATTCCTGATCTTTGTGAAATCATCAGCCCTGTGTCCTGGGAATAGGGGCTCAGATGAACTGCCCAGAGGACCTGCTGTGCGAACAGCAGGGAGGGAGAATTTCTTCCCCTTAGCAGGCAAGCTATATAGTTTATAAGAAAGATTATTTACCTAAAGGGATTTACCTATTTCAAACCTTGACGTGTGGAGCGTCTGGGCCATGGAGCCCCATTGCCCTGCATGCAGGCAGGGGGCAGGGGCAGAGACACCCCCCAGCAGCTACCACAGCTCCTGCAAGGCAGGACAGCTGCACATAAATGTGCAACTCATAAAGCTGGAGGGGCTCTGCAAGCTATTAGGTAATTAAGCAAAGTGAGGGCTCAGAGCACCCGGCTGCTCCTTCCAGCCCATGGCTGCGCTCCCTTTAGAGTCTGATTGGATAAAGGATTTTTATTAACTTCATATTTTTGCTTCTAATTTTCCTCTCTTTGCCTTTCATATTGCAGGCCCTGAGCTCCTCTGGTCTTGTGGTGATGTTTATTGGCACTGGCAGGTTGCAACACCCCTGCAGGCTTCCCACAGACAGACCCCAGAGTGCAGACCACGAACCGAGGCAACTTCATATGCTGCCTCTGCTGTGAAATTGCTCAGGCACTTCCCTCATGGTTTTCCTCTCACCCTCCCCACCTTCCCAGCTGGAGCCTCCTCCCCCCAGCTGTGCCTCTGCTTTTCCAGGAGAAGATGCAGCAGGCTCAGAACAGCAGCTGGTTCACAGGGCATCGCCAAGTTCATCTCTTTGCTGCTCCTCGAGGCTGTGGCTCGAGATAGAAAAGAGCCCCTGTGGGCTGCGGTGGGCATCACCTCTGTGTGACTCCAGACAAGGGAAGGATGGAGGCAGGGGGGCTTTGAAACCTCAGCAAAAGGCTCGGGCATCTGCTTTTGACTCCACCCTAGACCTGCTTCATCTTCAAGGTCATGTAACCCCTGGCACCAGAGGGGTGGCAGTTGTCCCATCCCTGGAAACATTCAAGGCCAGGTTGGATGAGGCTCTGAGCAACCTGATCTCACTGAAAATGTCCCTGCTCACTGCAGGAGATTGGACTAGATGACCTTTATGTGTCCCTTCCAACTCAAACCATTCTATGATTCCATGATTTTCAGCCAACTCCATCCAGCCTGGATACATGGGCAACTTCACTTTAATCCCTTAAATACACTTTTCACTCCCATTATCTTCCAAATGAGCTTAAAAATGCAAAATTTTATTTTTGTCGCCATAGTGCTGGTGTTTGAGCACCTACTGTTTGCTTGGAGAGCTCCCCAGCCTCTCTTTGCAGCACTAAGCACCTTTCTGGAAGCTTTCCCCAGCCTGGAATAGTTGTGCCCTGGGATTTATTTAACCTCCTGCAGTTGCTGGTTGTGCCCCATCGAACAATGGGCTCCGCTTTGCGAGGATCGGCTAAACTGGCTTTTTCTGCGATGCTCACAGGCACATCTGGTAGCAGCAGCTGGCTGCCAGCCCAGCCTCCCCTTTTTAATATCGCCTCGGGGTTTTACTGGTAGTGTCTCTGGACAGTAGGAGGCCAAGAAAGAAGCGACAAACCCCCGGAGTGCCACCAGTGAATGCCAATAAAAGGCAAGCGGGAAAGCGCCTGTTTGACGAGCACGGTGCCCGGGTTTGGTGGCCCTCCAGCTGCTTGTTATAATAGCAGGGGAGTGGCCGGGTCACTTGATGATTCATTCCAGCCTCTTGTCCTGATGGCAAGGAAACATAAAAGATGCTTTGTTTCCATGAGCAGGAGATGGGGAGTGCTCCATCCTGCAAATCTCCCGCCTGCCAACAGAGCCCGATGCACTCCCTCCATGTGGGATCCATTTGAGCCTGAAAACTTGACAAGGAATGTCACAGCAGCACCGGGATGTGCCCCCCGTCCCCGCCATCCAGCACAGCAGCGGCTCCTTATTTGTTCAGCTCCCAGCTGCTGTGCACAATCAGTGCAACGCGGGGCTCTAAAGGCGTGCGGGCAATCCCTGGCTGTGCTGAAAGGATGGGCTGTCCGCAGGGAGCGCTTTTGGAGCCACACTCGGCATTGTTTAAGCTCCCAGGCATCTTGTCTGGCTCTCACAAGCCCTCATTCCTCCCAAGCACTTGTAAAACTTTCAAGCCGAGCCATTTCCATCCTTTTTGGGGCTGCTGCCCTGTTCAGTGGGAGTGCCCTGACACAGACTCAGCAGCCTCCTTAGGTTCCTGCTTTCTTAACAGACTGGATTTAGGACCCAAAAAGTGATGCTGGATGTGGGCTGACATATCTGTGATTATCTGTTGCTCTTTACGGCTGCAAATAAAAGGAGCACAGAGAGACATAACCAACACCTTTGGCAGTGTGAGAGCAGCCTGGAGCAGCAGTGACTGCTGCCTTCACCAGGGAAGCAGACAGGTTCATCTTGGGAGAAGGACCTTTTATCCAGAGCCCCTTTCAGCACACCTGGGCTGTGCCATGAACACTCAGAGCAGCCACAGCTGGTTAAGCCTGTGTAGTAATCATAAATTTCGTTTATGATAGAAGTTTGTCTTTATATTGAAAAATTCAGTGTTTGGGGCTCTGTTAAGAGGACGTGCCCTGGTAGCAGTCTCCTTTATTGTAAATAAATGTGTATAAATAATTCAAATAATTTTAAAAGTTTATTGGAAATGGTAGAGATCTGTGTATCAGGATCTGATCTGGGTTTTGTTTCCAGTGTCACTGCTTTATTCTGAAGAGGCACAGGGTGTGGTGTGAGATAACTATGAAATGTGGGATTACCCCAAAAAATAATACATCATAATTTAAAGCAATTTCTACACAGTCCTTTGCAATCTGTGGACATTGATACTCTTCTCTCTGATCTGCACATTACTTCAGGTGGGCATTTTCTGCATTTACTGAGGCTACCTGGTATTGTTACTCATATTTTACAAATGGAAAAGCCCTGACAGGTCAAAAGACCTGCCCAAGTCAGGCAGATGAAGAGTTCAGAGTTGAACTTCAGGCTCTGGACTTAGGAGGAAACCCCCAAATCAAAAAATACATATTGAAAGACTAAAGTGACATGTTTAGCTGCCTGATCTTTTCTCCATGCCATCCATCTCACTGTCTCTGCCACAGAGAGTCACTGCAATCTGAAGTTTCTCTTATCTGCTGGAAGAAATTTTTCTTCTGGAAGAAGGGAAAAGGCTTTGTCATGTCACATGGCAGCCCCCAATGGAATAGACAAAAGAATAGCTTGGTGACTGAAAAACTCTGCTCAGAAATGACTCACTCCATGCTTGAGAAGCCAAAACTCAATTTGAGCGACTTCACTTTGTCATGTAATGCTCTTTTTTCTTGGGATGCCATTTGGGATTTTGGGTTGGACGTGGCCCTGAGCAGTCTGGTCTAGTGGAAGGTGTCCCTGGCCATGGCAGGGATCTGGAATGAGATGATCTCTATGATCTCTTCCGGCCTAAAATATTCTAGGAATCTATTTTTCTATGATTTGTCAGACTGGCCATAGCCAAGGGACATCCAAATCCTTCCTCCATCCTTGGTTCCAGGCCAGCACCAGACACTGATGGGCAGGAGCACCCAAAAAAGATGTCAGCCTTTCAGGATTTTAATTTCTAGTGAAAAAGGAGCTGTTGTATTCCCATGGTTTCAGGATCACCAGCCACCACACATGGTCCCAGCACCATTGGCTTTGGTCCTTCTTGGTCAGAACTTCTGTCACTGTCACCAAGGCTTTTATCCAAGCAGTAAGGGTTTTTTGCCCAGATTATAGAATAATCCTTGTTGGCTATGGCACTCCCTACACCTGCAGAGGGTCAATCACAGGCTCCAACTGACCTCACCATACCCACCTAGGTCATCCTGCAGCTCCCTTCCCTGTGGATATTTCCATCTCTGAGAAACTGCCACCCTCTGAGAGGTAGGGACTTAGATGAGCTTTAATGACAAAAGGAAAACCCCCAAATTTAAAAACACCTTTTTATTGTTGCTGTTTCCTTTAATATTTGCATGTTCCTAAACTGCAGCTGCTGCAGCCCAAGGATGCTGTGTGGCTGCCTGGAATGTGCTTAGCTCTCTGGAAGCACTGCCATTAACAACTAATAAATGTCAAGATAAACTCCATAATCGCCGATTGTTGCATCCAGACCTGAAAACTCCGTGGATTGCTTTACCTTTAAGCAAAACCACTGCCTGGATGGATTGACACATATTTTTAGGGCCAGGAGGCACGATTAGATTTTGAACTTCAATCTCAAGGGACAGATTTCAGGCTGCAATATGCATGGCAGGCTTGATGGAAAGCAGCCGAGGGCAGGGCTCGATGTGTTACTGTGAGCTGCCCGTGTTCATGAGCTGATCACCATCATAAGGTGACTTAGGAATCCTGGTCACCTTCTGGTCCAGTTAAATTATGGACATCTGCAAAATATAAGCTGAGAGACTCCCCACGTCCTCGTGGCACACCAGTTGTGTTTTATAATGATTCCAAAACAGCTCTGAGTGAAAATGAACCACCGGGCACAAGAACTAACGCAGGCAGGGTGCAGAGCTGGAAAAGAACTGGAAAAAATTAACTTCTGGTATATATTTCCTATGGTTCCTTTCAGTGAGCTCACTGCAATGCTTGAAATGCTTCCTTGCCCTATGAATCTGCTGCGGTGTATTTAGCATATTACCAGTATAAAATGATGCAAGTGTGAGTTTCTTTTATCAGCAGAGTCCAAACTACTTCCCTCCCTCTAAACCAGGGATGGAGCTGAACCAAAACCACAGATCTGATCACTCCCTGAACATTTGGGCAAGTCTGGATCTTCAGCCTAGCATCATGTGCATTCCTAACTTGTTAATAGGCCCACACCTAAGTCCTAAATCCAAAAGTTTTGGATGTGCAGTTTGTTCTTTTTTACAAAAGAAATCCAAAAATTCATTTCTAGGAGACAGGCTATGAGGGAATTAGGTTCTGACAAAAAGCTCATGCCTTTCTGTAAACAAAACAGAAAGGAGAAACTGGAATTTTACCATATTTGTGTTTGGACAGAGATTTCATTTTATTCCAAAATTCTCCTGTCAAACACCATAGTTTGGGCCAAACCAGTGAAATTTTACAAGGTGAGGAAATGATATATGTCTTTGGGGATTTGTCCTAAAAGGATTTTTTTTTTAATAATGAAGGAAATTGTACCAGGGTTGGGGTGTATTTTTGACAAGTACAATAATTTTCTATTGGTTTTGATACCAGCAGAGTGGGAACTAACGGAGATTGGCAATCACAGGACAGGTTGCTCTCTATCTCGGTCACATTAGGGACAACCAGGTCTTTGGTTGTCACAACCACATCTCCTTGATGGTGTTCCCTGTCAGAGAGGCCCTTGCCAGGCTGCTGTGTCTCTCCCACTGCTCCCAAGGATGGTGCAGGCACAACCACACTTCAAGGACCACTTTCAATGGATGGCTGGATGCAGTTCTAATCTGACACACTTTAATAGGCTGGAGGTAACCAGAGTGTCAGTTTCCAAGCACAGGAATGAACCCTGGCAGTGTTTATTTTATTAATAGAGACATAACCTTTGAGGTCAGTGAGACAAACTGGAGAGATGAAGGCTGGAAGAAGATAAAAGCCTGATCTATAAATCCTCTGCTTTTTTACTACATGGGAGTAACACAGCAGCATCACTTAATGCTATAGCACTAACCCAAAATCATAATTCTGAGCAAGATGTTGAGTTTTCCCTTTGAGAACACCTTTGGCTCCCAGACCCAGTCGTTTGTTCTTTTCTGCCAGTGCTGTCAATGAGACTCATCCAAAGCTCTGGAAGTCCCAAAACTCTGAAAGGGAGCAAGTCAAACATGTGCCATAGAGTCTGGCAAAATAGGCACAGATCAGTTCTGTCCACCATGCCTTGTTGTGATCATATAGCCATGAATCATAAAGTCATGGAATCATAAAGTCATGGAATCACAGAGTCATGGAATGGTTTCAGCTGGAACGGGCCTTGAAGCTCATCTCATTTCATCCCCTGCCATGGGCAGGGACACCTTCCACTATCCCAGGTTGCTCCAAGCCCTGGCCAACCTGGCCTTGGACACTTCCAGGGATCCAGGGACAGCCACAGCTTCTCTGGGCAGCCTGTGTCAGGGCTTCATCACCCTCACAGGGAACAATTTCTTTCTAACATTTAATCTAAATCTTTCCTCTTTTACTTTAAAGCCATACCCCCTTGTCCTGTACAATGTGTGTAAAAGTGAGTCAGTTTGTACTGACTCACCAGAATGAGCTGCCTGAGGAAAAGGACAGACATCTGGAAGAGCAATATTTTAGACATCCTTGCACAGCTTCCCAGAATAAGCTTGAAAGACTCTAATCCTTTTGATTTAAAGCTCAGAGTAACTTCTCACATCAGAGCACTTTCTGCTCTTGTTTGCAGTACTCAAAACCACTGTGGGTTTCCAACAGGTTCCACAGAAGGTAGAGAGCAGATTTTTTTCTGTGACATGTTATTTTTGTGCATTATTTAGCAGAAAGGACACACTCCCACAAACAACCTAACCTATGCATGGAAATCATGATTTTGTAGACCTTCTGCCTTCAAGCTTATGGGGTTTTTGTGCATCCAGAGCCCACTGGAAGAGGATGTTCAGCTTCTGATGGTGGATGGGACCCTCTTTGTATCTTCTAGGTGGAAGCCAGACCTCAGAGAGGTATCCTGACCCAACGTCAGAGTTTCTCCTCATCTGTTCTATCTCAGATCTATAAGACTGAGGCAAAGAAGGGAGGAGGCTTTAAAACCAGTCCTGAGTAAGACAGCATTACTGTATTTTGAGTTCCTCAGTGTGCTCCTCATGGTAAACCCTTCCATGTAAATAAAATGTCACCAGACTCCCCAGGGCCTGTACAAAAAGAGGCACCTTGTTGTGTGAAGGTCACCAAGGCATTGCTGCTAATATTTCTGTTGGATTTTTTGGTTGTTCCTTTTTTTCCCTTATGAGTTCCTCTCTTGTTTTAGACAGCTTTCATCTCCCTCTGTCTCTTGAGCACTGTCTCACTGTGCATCTGTTTTCCCTTTGCATGCTCTCCCTTCCCCCTCTGTTTACTTTTATAACCAGACTGTTGTTTTTTATTCAATTCCCCTTGGTTTTCTTTGAGTTTTTCAGTTCTTCCAATCTCCTCTGCAGCTCTCCCATTCTCTCCACTTGCCTTCTAATCCAGAATGCTGCTGGGGGTTTGTTTCCAATTAGGTCTGTTTTGTCTTGTTTACTGGAGTTTCCTTCTCCCCTATGTTTTACAGGAGCCACCTTTTTTTATAGGTCTCTTTTTTCCATTTGCTGATCAGAAGCCAGGACACTACTTCTTCTTCACTGCTGTAGGTTTTATTCATTTAGGTATTTTTCCTTCCCCAAGAAATGGCGTGGATGGTTGTTTAAAAATGTGTAGACTCTCATTGTAGCAACTGCTGTGGAAATTACTTTCATGCATATTAAATTGCGGTTAAAAAAGCCCATCTTGATATCCTCTCATTTTCTTTTTTACCTCAAAGAACCTCATCAAATATAGGCTCAGTCCTATTTGCCACCAGATTTCCTTTCTGAAAGCTCAGACTGTGGTCACTGAGCACCACAGTCCTCATCAAGCCTTCTTAAATCTGCAGCTGAAAAGTCAGAAGCATCCTTCTGAGCCAAAAGAAAATACACAAATTTCAGTACAACTTCTTTTTTAGGTCTCCTGCAAGATTTGCCAAAACCAAACCACCTCCAGGAACCATTCAGAAGGAGCAAACCTGCCTTTCCCAGCAGGAAAATGATCTGAGGGGACAATTTCTCACTGGATCTGGTTCATAGTCAGTGTTACCTTGTCCTGGGTAGTATGGCAGGGAAAAGTGAGCATCACAAGGGAAGGAAAATTTCATTAAAAAGAAAAAACTCAGGGAGCAATGTGCATTTCATCTGCTCATTTCCTTTTATTTTCAAGGAAAAGGAAACAGAATAAAGGTTTCTGCACTTGGCAGCCTTCTGTCCCCTTAGAGCTTAAGGGCTCTTTTCAGCCTTGGGGGCTAAAAGTGGGGCTGACCAAGATGCATAATGGCAACAGAATCAAATTCTACAGTAATAAAATTTGTGGGGAAAATTATCCACCAGCTTAGAGAATTCCAGCAGTGCTCAAAGCCATAGATGTTTGGCAACACAAGGCATTCAAGAAATCTGAATGAGTGATGCTGGGCTTGGTTCTTTGAAAGCTTTCCTTCTCAATCCCACTTTGTTGTGCTCTTTTTGTGCTTGATTCTTATGAGCAGAAGTGGTTAACTCAGGAGTTTATGAAACAAGAAACTTAGCTTCCATTCCTGGCTCTCATATTCACTTTCTTCCTTCTCCTGGAAAAGTCACTTAAAGCTAGATCTGCGTGCAGACTCAGGCTGTTCCAGACACTCAGGACTTCTGTAAGCAGATTACATGAATGGATAGGATCAGCCCAAAACAGAAAGGATAGTTTAAGACTACCTGGGGAAACTGGCAGAAGATAGGAAGATGGGCAAGACTCTGGCCAAGATTTATAGTCCTGGATGAAGGAAGACAGGGCGTTCAAAAGCTAAGTGTTCAAAAAGAAAAAAAAAATAGATGGGGCATTTTGAGATATTGTTTAGTGGTCCTGGTGGGATTTGGTTGAAGGTTGGACTTGCTGACCTTGGAGGTCTTTTCCAGCCTTAATGATTCTGTGATTCTGTGATTCTGTGATTCTGTGGCTATCTGGGATTAGTCTTTAACTGGGATTTTCAGCCCTGAATCTTTTTCTAGATTAGGTATCTATGTCACCCTAGCCCAATTGTACGGAAACCTGCAGGACAACAAATTGGTTTTTGACAGTGGAAGAGGATCATGGAGCGTTGTCTTCTCAGACATCCCCTACACTCTTTGAGGAACTTCAACCCACAACTTGACTTTTGGGGTAGCTTTTTGAGCATCTCTTCAGTTGGGTAGACAAATGAGCAGGAAACCTATTTCGTTCAGTCACAGGCCTGTGGGATTTGGTGGGGCACACCAAATTGGTGGTGGCAGTATTAGAAAGTTCCATTACTGCCTTCTGGTTGGGGAAAAGCCAAGCATAACAACAGTGCCCAGAGAAGTACAATAATTTGTGCTCAAAGTACAGCATTCTCTGGAGCAGGTCCTCGAGGAAGGAACAGCCTGAGAGCTCTGCTTTGCCTCAGATGTGGCACAGGGGGCTCAGCAGGATGACAGCTTCAAGGCTGGTCTAGTTTCCCTGCTGGAGACTCAGGGCCCACAGGGCTTTGCCAGCACTGATGTGAATGTTCATAGCCCTCAGCCACAGGAATTTGAAGGATCCCTGTAAAATACCAAGTTGGAAGTACCACTCAGGTCTTTTTGTAGCTTTAGCTCAGAAGCCTGATTCTGTGATCTGTCTGCACCCCTGACTGCTGGATTGCCTTATGGAAGGTGTGGATATTCATACAATCCAGTTGTGTTGAGGAGGTGAGCTGGAGTCAGCCAATTGTGTAGTGTGTGTGTGTTTTTAAATATTTCCTCAGAAGTTTGTTTTGGAAAGCCAAAAAAGAACAGCTCAATGTTAATAAATAATCCTATCAAATGTTTATGATGCCAAAGCCATAATATAAATCAATATGTTTAGATTTGAGTGTGATAAATAGATCTTAAAACAAATGAGTTGGAAATAATTTCCTCATTTCCTTACCTGCCAATTTTTCTGTAGAAAGGCCTTTGTTTCTCCAGCTACTCCTGATAACATCACAGCCACCTGAAACAGCTCTTGGAGCAGACCTCAGAGGCAATCCAGACCTCATGAATCACGCAGACATGTGTGCACAGAGAGAATGGGCTGTGCTAAAATGCTGACTAGTAACAATCATTACTGTTTTTAACTGCTTGAGGAACAAGGACATGTGTGTCATCCACTGGTTGGGTGACAAGCCCAAAATCTCGGCAATCAGTTGTGCACAGGCTTGACCCCCTACAATGGGGTGAGGATAAAACGAGAGGGAAAAAAAAAAAAAAAAAAGAAGAGAGAATGGATAAAGCAAGTGTTTTCCAGGGACTGGTAAAACAATTAAATGTAAAACAATTAAATCAAAATGAAATGGAGCCTTACCTCAACATTAGGGGCTAGGCATGGGGCTAGGTGTCTGCTTTGCCACTTTCTTACATAGTTTGCTTTTGTTTCTGAGTACAGACCCAGGGCTGTGTGGCATCCACAGCCAAACTGTCCCCAGGTCACACCTGACATCTCCCAGGGCAGCAGTGGGGATGCAGGAGAAGACACCAAATGTAGACCTCTGTTTTGTGAAGGGACCTTCTATAATTGCATTTTTGGAGTCCACACCACAGTTCTGTCACGTAATGCCAATGGTGGGGTTTCTTCCACTCATTCTTGTCCTGTGGTCGTTGATTGCTTGGACCAGAGAGCTGTTCCTTCCTGTCTGAAAGCACTGCTAGACTAGAATGACTCATGCTTTTCCAGGATGAGAAGCAGATGAAGTTCATGTCCTAAAGCTGTGATGGCTTTTCCTTGTTTTAAAAACATCCAAAGAGCAGGTATTTGCTCACTGTGTATTTTAGCTACTGGGAAATGTCTCTAGCCATGCTCAAGAGTTGATCATATTCCTCTCAAGCTTCTAATTTGGATGAAAAAAGCCCTAGTAACAGTTGCTAGCAAAACATTCTGGAATGGATTTGTTGGTAGAAGACAACTGCTGTGCTTTCAGAAGGAAAATTAAACTGAAGAACAAGTATATTTAAGCATAATTGCTTTAAAAACAGAACACATGCTGTATTATAATCTGTAGTTCACTGGAAAATGGAATAATCCAGAAAGCTGAATTCTGTATGGTACACTGGAAATGTTAATTTGCAATGAGCCCTGCTTGATGGTTTTTATCAGAATATGTACATGGAATATATCAGCACCACTGGAGAACAATCTACTTGAACTCTGATAACACAGTGCAATAAGGCTCAGATGCAATTTTCAAGAACATAATTTTGCAGATCAAGATAACCTTAACAAAACCTGTTTTTTAAACAGGATCCACTTCCTTTTGGTGGCTGGATAACTTAAATGTGACATATGTGCTCCTGATTCAATACTAATGACCTTGTCTGTGGTGTAGCCTCTCCCTGTTGGGCTGCCTCAGCCATGACACACTATTAGAGTTGTAATAAATGCTAATAACAAATCTTCCCTGGTGAAGTTTGTATTTTCCGTCTGATACGAGATCTTTGAGTCATTACCAATTTTCTTCTTCTTCAATTCTGACACTCAAAAAGACAGTTTCCATTTTGGAAATCTGGAGCTTGCCCACTTTGTATATAAAATACAAGCAGGCTCAGACAAATATATTTGTCCAGCAAGTCTGAGCCCTGAAGGTCTCAATAAATGGCTCAGACATCCATAAGCCTAAATATTATTTCAAACCTCCAAATGCTCATTGATTGTATAACTCAGAAATTATTTACTTTAGCAAACAAATAAATAAGCCATGTCAAACAACTCAACAGGTTTTTTGCTCGTCTTTTCCAGTTACTTTTTTTTTACCCTTTCCTCTTACTCCTTATTCTTCATCGTATGGTTCTTGTGCAAAATGAGGCCACCTCACAGGAATGGACATCACAACAACCCTCAGTGCTCTTGCAGGTCAAAATTAGCACTTTCTAAACAGCAAAACCAGATGTAAGGCATGACAGTAACAGCAAACCCCATTATGGACTCGAGTGCTGGAGATGGCAGCAGGTAAATGGGCCTGTGTTGGTCAGACTTCACCACACTGCAGCCTCACTGTGCTCTAAAAGTAAGCTTTTGCAGTGAAATGTCAAAAGATACCAAATCGTGAGCAACTCCAGCCTTCTTGTAGCTCTGAAGGAAGGAAATAATCCATCTCGAGATGCATTGAGCCTTCTTGTGTATAATAATCTATGTCAAGTCTCTTTGGAGCTTGTAAACCAGGGAAGAATAATAAACAAGTGGAGGCTGAAAGGAGTTAGAAGGAACCTGGTGTATATAACAGGAATTCAGCTTTGCTGCCACCAGGGTTTCAGCAGGCCTCTCATGACAGCCTTACACTTACAGCTCATTTCTACTCAGTCCAGTGAGTTTTGAACAATTTCCCAAAATTCTCAGAAGTAATTTTTGAAAGGTGTTTTAACAGAACATAGCACACATCACGCTATTTGTTCCCACAAAGAACTGCAAATGTTCAAGGCCAGGTTGAAGAGGGCTGTGAGCAACCTGGTCTGGTTGAAAGTGTCCCTGTTCTTTTTCAGGGGACTAGTTGTCCCTTAGAGATCCCTTCCAACTCAAGCTATTCTATGATTCTAACTGCATAATTTTTTTTACTACCCCGGGAAACATCCTGAGAAAATCAAGATACTCAGGTAAATCAGTGCACCAGCTATCTCAGGCAGATCTGTCAGTGAAACTGAGACTTCTCCCTGGGAAGCAGAGGGCTCAATCTTTGCTTAGGGACAATGATGCTGGGCTGGCATTAGAGGAGGTGCAATCCTTTGGGACCACAATGGCTTGGGGACAGTGCTGAGCCATACCCTGGGGACACGTTTGATTCACAGCTTTCCCCAGTGTTGAATTTAGATGGCAGCCGTGTATTCTGTGCTGCATCGAAAGCCCAGCAGGTTGAGGAGAGGATTCTCCTTATCTATGACATTCTTCTGAGACCATGCCTGGAGGACCAAATCCAACTCTGGGATCCCCAGAATGTGAAGGACATGGATCTGTTGGTGTGAGTCCAGAGGAGGCCCCAAAGATCTTCCAGGGACTGGAGTCCCTTTGCTCTGGAGCCAGGCTGGGAGAGCTGGGGGCATTCCCCCAGAAAAGAGAAGGCTCCAGGAAGACCTCAGAGCCCCTTCCAATGCTTAAAAGAGCTCCGAGAGAGCTGCAGAAGGACTTGGGATGGGGGCTTCAAACAGACAGGACAAGGGGAAATTGCTTCAAACTGACAGTGAACTTCCTGGGGTCTGGCCCAGACTATCAGACCCCTTTGAGTTTCTTCAGGACTCAGCCCCATGGTGACTTGAATGGAGAGAGACAGCTTTGATCCAGTTGTCCAAAAAGTAGTTTTAATAACACAAAAATAACAAACAGTGAGGCATCCACTGTACTGGACAGAACCAGATCAAGGCAGTAACAAGGGGCAAAAGGCACGAGGCCAAAGGCGTGGTCTTGGGTCAGATAGGGGTATTTATGCACATTACTGTTGGAGGGGAGTTAAGGTGTTATCTGAGGTAAAAGTCCAATGGGAGACAACAATTAAGAACATTAAAATTCTTGCACCAAAAATCAACATATGATAACACAGAGAACTGAGATCTTTTTGGTAACCATTTGCATTGAGAGCATGTTAATAAGCCTTTTGCTTATGGCACTATGAATGGGGTTTCCCAAGGCATCTTTCCAGGATTCTCTTTTTTCCTGTGGAAACTGCCCTCTACATGACAGGGTTTGATGTTAGAAAGAAATTCTTCCTTGTATGGTGGTGAGGCACATGTTGCCTGGAGAATCTGTGGATGTCTCATCCCTGGAAGTGTTCAAGGCCAGGCTGGACAGGTCTTGGAGTAACCTGGACTATCTCCCTGTCCATCACAGGAGGTTGGAATTAGATAGTCTTTAAGGTCTTTTCCAATTCAAACCGTTCTATGATTCTATGATTCTATGATTCTATGATTCTATGATTCTATGATTCTATTCATATTTGGTGGAACTCCACCAAAATCTTGTAAGCACTTGGAGTATTTAATCCAGGACCCCAAGGTGTTCACTGTGATAAGAAGCTTTCTTCTGATTACCTGCTAAATAACATTCAAGACAATGAGGGAATGCATGAGATAAAATGCTTAGATATTCATTAGCATGTTAATTAAACCCAGGAAGCTGTATGTATGAGCACCACATTAGAGTGATGGGTAAACTGAGGCACAGAACAGTGACTGGGCTTGCTGGTGCCACTCAAGAGGTTGGACCTGCACCATGATCTATTTTGCAGCTGATCCCTGCTGCCTGGCCCTACAAGCTATAGCAGGGAAGATCCCTATTGCCAGCAGCAAATATCCCAAGGGTGATAAGTTTATTATTGTCAGATGTTTATTATTGTCTCTTACACTCCCTGTGTATAGAACCCCTGTCCAGCAAGACCAAGGATTATTTTGAGAAGCAGCTGGTCTCAGCCAATATTAGTTTGTGGGAAAGTTTCTTGGATGTAGCAAGGCTTCTCTACAAGGCTCATTAAATTGCATTTTGCTACATTTACTTCACGTGAGCAGTTTCCCTCATATGGATTGACTGCTTATGCTCATTTCTCAACTGTGTTTATTGGTTAAGTTTCATAGCCTCAATCACAAATGCATAACATCCCTAACCAGTACAGAGCATCCACCATTTCTAATAACATATGGTCTGACCACTCGATAGTTTGGATGCCATGGTTCATTAATTCTCCACAGGAGTAATAAGCATTTCATATCGTCTTGTATTTTAAGCCAATTTATTGTTCCAAAGGGACAAGAAAAAAGGACCTGTTATAATCTGAGTTTAAACAGCCCCTTGCTTAGTTTTTCCAGATCTTTGCTGCTGTGTGACAATGAAATCAGAGCCACGGGACTTTTGTCTTGGTTAAATAAACTTCACTCCCAATTGATTGAAAGCCTCCAGAGGCAGGACTCTGGTAAATCTCTAATGTCATTCTGATGTGGTTCTTTCCCTCATCCTTTTTTGGAGAAGCCCCATCCTTAGTGTAAGGACACAAGAAAGAAAGAATTGTAAATTTAACAACATGTAAATTTAGGACAAACTAATTTCTGCAGTACACCAAAAGCTTGGGAAAATCCCACTGTTTGAAATAAAAACCTCAGAATGGTTGAACCTGAACTCATGGGCCTCATCAGACTCCTAGAGATAGGGAAGGAAGACTTTTAGTGAAGAGGAGCACTGGCTACATCAGCGGACAACGGAAGGACTATAAATGTTGTCATTGTGGACTTCTGAAAAGCCTTGATACTCTTACATTTGTCTCTTATCAGTTCAGTGAGGTTTGAACAACCCTAGAAGAACTGACTTCTGAAAGAAGTTTTCACAGAACTGAGAACTCATTATGCCCTTTGCTCCCAGAAAAACACTGCTGAACTGGAAACATTCAGGGAATGGTTTTAAACTGAGAGAGAACAGGTCTAGATTAGAGAAGAAGAAATGAAAAAATGAAAAAGAAAATCTTCCCTGTGAGGCTGGTGAAGCCCTGGCACAGGTTTTCCAGAGAAGCTGTGGCTGTGCCATCCCTGGAAGTGTCCAAGGCCATGTTGGAGCAGCCTGGGATAGTGGAAGGTGTCTCTGCCCATGGCAGGGAGGGTAGAACAAGATGATCTTTAAGGTCCCTTGCAACCGAAACCATTCTGTGATTCCATGATGTTAGTATTCTAATCAGGCTTCTTGAGGGACTCTTTTGATTCTGGCAAATTTGAGGAGGCAATTCATAGCACAGCAATTATTACACAGCCAACAAGGTGTAAGAGGGAGTGTTGTGTCCTCCTGTGAAATTTTAGTGACTGAGACTGAGCAGCCAACCTGATCCACTGGCAGTGGGATGGGTGCAAGCCATCAGCTGAGCTGTTCAATACTTGGGCCTAACCTTGGCTGCTTCATTGTCAATTTTCTGCAGTTGCTTCTCATCCTCCAAGGACGTCTCCCACCATAAACCCAGAGGTGCAGTCTCCTTTGCAAATGCTTTCATGTGGGGAAGCTGATTCAGGCACAGACAAAGAGGATGAGACATTACATGGGCTGTAGGCCACACTTTGGGTCAGCCCACAAGATATGCAGGACTGCAGCCAACTTATCCTTAAAGAGAATACTATTGTTTGGGTTTCCTAAATTAATTCCTGAAATGTAAAGTACCAATAGAAATGTGGTGATGGAGAATGATGTCTGGTGGCTCCAGTCCACTGCAGTCTTTAATTGACTCCAGTCTGAGTCTTTCTCTGTTGGGCTTTGTTCAAATACCCACTTGTGCTGCCCCTGGTGGGAGCAGCAGTGAGATCAAACGTTCAGTATTCAGAGAAGTTTCTCAAAACCACAAGAATGTTTAACCCTGATGAGGGTGAGGTTGCCTAGAAAGGGAGGCAATGGGTAGCAGCAGGTTCATAATGATGCCTAGACCCCTTCTGTCTCAGTGTAACTTCAATATTTCTTTCTAGTAATTCTTAGGAATTCTTAGGAACAGGCACTGGGAAGAGTTGTTGACCATAGTTCTCCCAGTTACAGAGGTATGATATCTTACTCTTTTTTTTTTTTTTTCCCTTAATTTATGAGGAAAAAGCTGGGAAAATTGAAGTCTATTTGTTCTTCAACCTTCTACTGGCATTGCTGGCCAGAATGAAAAACATCCAAATGACAGCAGATCAGAACTCAGAGGAGTAAAAGACAAGGAGAGTTAATTTTTACTTCAAAATCTCTTGTCCAGAATTAATCGACACTTTTGAAAAAATAATTTGTCTATCTTGGCAACATTTAAAACCCTTGTCTGAAAGACAACTTTGTTTACTTAGTTTGCCTTAAGTTCTGTTTCATCTGGCCATGAAAGGAGCTGTTGTATTCCCTTGAGAGGTGTGAATAAGGTGAGATGTTTGTCACTGTCCCTGTGCTGCAAGACTTGAGGGGTGCCTGAGTCCTCTCTGAACTCTTTACATGCACAACATCCCCCACAAGAGCAACATCCCAAATATCTCTCATTTCCCCTCTCATGGCAAGTTTGTACTAGAAAAGCAACCTGGGCACATGGTTGAAGGACATGTGGTGTTGCATCCAAGCCTTCAGCCCACTTCCCACTTCTGCTATTAAATGATGGATGAGAATAGAATCATGGAATCTTACACACATTGGCATAAATCTAAAGTACCATTGTACCACTCTGGAGTTTGTTGATCGTTAAAATGTGTGTTTCCATATATGAATGCACATTGATTAGACTGCCAGTTCTTTTTTAAATGCTGCATAGTGAGCCATAGTGTGAAAATGGTCACCTTTCTATGCTAGAGGCTTTGCATGGTGGTCATATATTTTTCTTTCCCATAATATTTGACCAGTCTTCTTGGCCAGTGAGAAAAAGTGTGTAATGTGTGTTGCTGCTTCATGTGAAGATTCAAACCTTTAAAAATACCTCTCTGACCTTCTTCAACTCGACCTCAATAATTTCCAGTGGCAGGGAATCTCTTAGGGTGATAATATGTTTTAAACAGAAGTATCTCTTTGCATCCATTTTGACTTTGTTGCCCGTGAAATGGACCCAGCAAACTCCTCTGGTTCTTGCTTTATGGGGCCGAATGCAGAGAAACATCATGATGGTTTTTCCACAAACCAGTCATTATTTTGCATTCCATCATTATTTATATATAAACATAAACACAAAAAAGAAACACCCAACAACAATACCAACAAAATCCTGCTTATATAAACAGGAAACATTTAAAAGTTTTTCCAGAACCTTTCCAGTCACTTACATGCAAGGAAGAAAGAAAACTCACCTCAAAATATTAGATGCACTCAGTGTACACAGTAAACAGACAAAAACTAGGTGGGTTTCTCCTGTATATTTTTTTCCTTCTTGAGCTGAAAGTGTATTTCTCTGGGCATCTTACTCTGACACTGAGAGCTCTGGCTCTTGGGTCTCTGTTGCCTTCTGTGGGTCTCTCCAAAACCTGCCACCACCACCAGTGAGGTTGCTGTTGGAGTAACAGGCTCATGGAGAGCTCCAGCAGCCCAGCTCTGTGATGTATTTTCATATCAAGATGATCAATGATGTTAATAAATTGCTCAGCAGTGGAGTCACAAACAGAGCTGATAATCTCCACCTCAGCCTGCTCTGTAAGTCTGGTGAATAATTGTGATGAGCAGCTGTGTGATGAATTTTACTTCTATAGGTACTCTAGAAGTCAGTAGGTGGGAGAGAGAGGATGATGGTGGGAGATGGGCCAGGAAATGGATGGGGAAAGACCTGTGGGAAATGAGTCCTGCTTTACCTTTACTAAAGCTTTTAGCTTTAGTCCAGACCACAGAGACTCCTTAAAGGAAATGCTGGAAATCTGAGGAAATAAAAATTATGAACCAGGAACATCTGACTTCCTCATCAGGAAACATATAATCACATCCCTCCATGGGGCCACTCTGGAAGATCCATGAAGTTGTGTTGGAGAGGACTGGCCGGTTGTGCCAAACAGAAACAGTAAACACACAGTTACAGAATTGGGACGGACTGGGGTTTAGTAAAGGACTACTAACCCCCAATTCACTTTTCATGAAGGAAAATGTCTATCATCCCAAATCAGGGGTTTCAAAAGGCTTAGCAACTGGGAAGTCTTCCTTCACAATCTCTTCCAAGCTGGTCTCAAAGGCTTTGTGTTTGAAAATCAGAGCCTTTGCAGAAAAAAAATTAGCTACATTCAGTAGCTCAGCTGAACAAGAACCCATTGGTTCTCTGAAGACCTCAGAGCTGCAGGATCAGCCTTGTGTCAACCCTTGAGTTGCAGAAGCTTCCCAAAGGCCACCATGCCATACTTGCATCAGCGTATGTGTATTTAATTAGGCTCTTGACAGGTAAAGCATGTGAAAAGAGGACAGTTTGTTCTCCCAAACTATTCACTCTCTAACTGCCTTGTTTATTTTGGAGGTGAATGAATAACATTGTGCTGGAAAAGGAAATTAAAAAAGCAGGCTTGTAATTTACAGTAGAGAAAAGAACAGATTTAGGATACCTTCCCCCCCCTCCTTCTCCCTCCTCCTTTCCCCTCCATTCACTGCTCTAGTTCCAAACATCCAAACGTGCTACAGCTGAAAAAGAGGACCCCAAGCTTTCCTTACTGCTGGCGACAAGAAGTGAGTTACAATTGCCAGTTTCTGTATTCTTGCCAAGAGAACAAACTGCTTCAAGGCAAAAAAAAAAAAAAAAAAAAAAAAAAAAAAAAAAAAAAAAAAAAAAAATTAAAAAAAGGAGGTTTATCAAAACCAAATGCAACTGGAAATCCTAATGCTGCAAAGCCCAATTCAAGATGTACATTGAAACCTATCCCCGGCCATTTAAGGAAAGAGAAGAAAATGGATTCTTTAATAGAATATTTAAAATATAACAATTGCTTTGGAGTGAGGAATTCTACTCTCTCTGGTTCTTATAAAAGCTCTATTTTTTTTTTTCATCTCTAAGTAAACTCCCAGCAGTTTTCTTTGAAAGTGGATCCTAGGCAGGCACCTCTTTTCCAAAGAGCTCAACATTGTTCTAATGAGATGTGATAGGTGGTTTGGACTAGGAGCTGGGCCAAGGAGCGGAGGTATCGCTTTATTGTGTGTTTGTTTTTCTTTTAAAATTCAGGGATCTGGCTACTCTTCATTTTCACTTTAATGCTTCTTATTATTTTGTTTCTAACCTGTCCTCTGGATCCAAATCAGATCCAGTCTCCTTCCCCCTTCCAAGCATTCACTGCAGAATGGAAAGGGGGAAAATTCAAGGCTTTTTATTTTTAGACTAGTGACAGTTTTGAAGACCAGAGGGAATGAGCCGTTTGGACCATCTATTTAGATTGCTGGACACCACAGACCATAGAAGTTCATGCAGTGGTTTGTCCATTTTGTATGGGAACTGGAAAACACTTTCTGGGAAACTACCCAAGCATCCAATCCTGCAGGAGCCATCACAGCCTTGGGCATACAGACCCAATGGGTGAGTCTCAGCCCTACAAGATGTGCCAAGTTTTTGCCTGGGAGACTCTAAAGCCCCAATTCAAGACATTCTAACTTGCCATAAATTTAGAATATACTTTGTATGTGATGTGCTTGTCGTGAGTGGTACCTGCAGACCATGGCTGGGACTGTGACTCCTAAATTTCATTTGAGAAAACATTTGATCTGGCCTGTTATCCTAAGAATCCACAAATTTCAGCTGAGAGGCAGGTGGCATTGGCTCACAGGGACACAGCAATCATCAGCAGATGCTACCTTTGTGTGAGACCAGAGTCTGCAGCCAGACCAGCTGACAGAAGTACGCCAAAACTGTGCACAGAGGCAGAAACTGCAGAGTCAGGCTCTAGTTTCTGTTGAGAAACAAGGGAGTTCCTGGTGCTTCTCTGCATGAAAGCCTTTCTCACCTTACTCCTGCCCATAGGGAGGAGTGTGTGATTGTAACCCAACCTCAGCCAACAGCACCATTCCCCACCAGGAATCACAGCTGGGAAAAGGCAGCTGAAAGAGGCAAAGCAGTGGAGAGTCACTTCCCAGGCTGGCTGTGAGCTCAGAAGCCATTGCCCATGTCACATGTTGGAGCTCAGGGCAACAGGCTGAACCTTCTGGGTGAATCTCAGAGGGCTTCCCAATGCTGGCTACAGGCATGGAGCCCTTACAGAGGACATCTGGCAAAGGCCCAGGGAGAGACAGGCCAGCTCCATCATGCAGACACAGTTTAAATCCCTCCCTAGTTTCCCCATAGACAGAGGAAGCAGCTTTGCTATCAGACCCATTTTTCAGATCCTGAACGACTTACACAATTTTTTTCTGAATCTATTTACTCTGTGACTTCCTTGAAGTTCACCAGATCTGCAAGGCAGCTACAGCTCCTCTAATATAAATACAAATACAAATGGCAAGGCTATCTCCTATACATTATTTTCCTGCTTATTGATGAGAATTTTTTCTGATGGGTGCAGGCACATTTTTTATCTGTGGCATTTCAGTTGATGTCCACTATCCATGCACCATCTGTAATGTGTGGATGTGCTCATTCTTCTGTTATCCCATTGAAGTTAATTGAGAATCAAATCACCTGTTTCAAAACCTTTTTGATTCGTGCTGAAGCCTAATTTACTCCAACCCTTCACCATACAAGTGAGTGTCTCCAGAGATTCCTCTGCACGTGTTGCCTCTCCCAGCAGAAACACAATGAAGCAATCAGTGCTTTCCTCCACCACCCAGCCTCATGGCTCTGATGGGGAGAATACAGTTGAGACTCAGAGAGGAGAGTGCCAGAAGAAATAAGAGGTTCTGGATGCAATCTTGGGGCCTCGTACGTTGACGTGAGTTCCAAGTTTTGCTTCCTCTGTAATTGTTACCCCGATGTTTATATTTTCACTTATTAAATCTGTGTCACGTAATAAAATGTGCTATAAATTAAAGACAGAGTAGGAGCCTTTTCATCTGCTCTCTGCTCCGTGTCAGCATCAGGATGTTGCACTATGGAGCCTTTCCTGGTTCACCAAGCCTCCTGCTCCATTATGTCAAAAGCGAAACCGGCGAAACACTCCCTTGTTATTAACTGCTAATGTCTGATTTTTTAGAATTTTTTTTTAAACACAATGCAGTGAAATTGAAATTGGAGCTGCAGCACATTAGCAGCTGTTAACACGTCTCCCTGAGCTTGTTCACCAGCCATGGAGCACCAATTCCTTTGCTCCGCAGCTGAGCCGCCCAGCTCTGTTTCAAATGAAAGCACAGCTCAACTTCAAAGTGGGCATCCAGAGCAAAGCTTCCTCGGCATCAGAGGTGTGGACAGGCCCTCACCAAGAGGCACATCAGTCTTGACATCCAGATCCCACTGAGGTTTCCCTAGGAGCTGATCAGGATTTGCATGAAAGCAAGAAATAAAGGGAAAGGCTTGCCGGGATTTCCGTGCTGGATTTGAGTGTTATCTGTTGACTTAGCACAGATTTCCTTCCACCTTTAGGTCCTGACTGGTTTTCTCCAGATTTATGGAGCTAGGACCCGAGGGAAGGACATGAAGCTGTGTCAGGGGAGGTTTAGGTTGGAAATTAGGAAAAGATTCTTCACCCAGACGGTGATTGGGCACTGAACAGTCTCCCCGGGACAGTGGTCACGGCCCCAAACCTGCCAGGGTTCAAAAAGTGTTTGGACATTGCTCTGAAGGCACAGGGTAGGATTCTTGGGGCTGTCCTGTGGAGGGCCAGGAGCTGGACTCGATGATCCTTGTGAATCCTCTCCAAGTCAGGATATTCTCTATGATTCTATGACCAACACAGACATTTCCCATGTCTGTGGGTGCCCTGTGGGGATGGTGTAGAAGGGTGGCTGGCTTGGGTGGCACCTTGAAATGGGAGCTGTCTCCTCAGGAACTTCCATAGTGAAGGCAATGGTTGATATTTGAGTGATCATGTATCCCTACTAGAATCTCTACAGAGTTTAAACAGGGTGCCAGCCACAGGATTTTTTCAGGAGTTGAATAAATTTGTCAGCTACCTTTAGGAAACTTAGGAGACCATAGAAATAAATACTAGGACATCCTTGGTGGCATCTCAATAGAGATTTTTATATGATTAAACTACATACCTTGTCTGGATCCAAATTCAGATCTGAGTACTGATCAGACTCTTGAAGTTTTAAATCCACACAGCAATAGGTGCTTAGGTTGTGAAACCCTCGAGCCTTTGGGAAAGTTTACTTGCTTCTCATGTTTAGTTTAAAGCACAGGTGCATTACAGCTGAGAGGGTCTTGGGAAGCTGCTGCTAATTATTTCTTGGCTGCTGTCCCTCAGCTGATATCAAGATCCAGGAATGATGGGGAGAGAAAAGGAAACGATCTTCTCTCCACTTTGACCTGTTCTCAGGGCCCTACTTTAGGTGATGGTGACACTAAGACCTAGAAATACAGGGAAGGAGGATGAGGATTTCTCTTTTCTTCATCTTTTGTGAGTCTGTGCTCTATTCCAGTGGGACAAGTGATACCAGAAGCCAAGACTGCAGGGAGTATAACCACAAGGTGTGGGTCTGAGCTGGACTGCTGGGACGTGTACCTCACTGCATAGGAAAGATAAGAAAGTTCATTGATAACTTAATAAAGTCACAGTGAAAATTGATATATGGAAAATCTGTGCCCATTCCACATCATCTCTGAAGAGGCAGCAATCCATACCATCCCTGGAAGACAGTGCCATCCTTCTCTGCCTGACCTTGAACACTTCCAGTGATGGAGCATCCACAGCTTCTCTGGGCAACAGGTTCCAGTGCCTCATTACCCTCACAAAAAATAATTTCTTCCTAATATCCAATCTAAACTTGATTGTGGTCTGAAAAACAACCAAACAGGAAAGGGGTCACAGGATTACATGTTCATTCAGCTGCAGTCTCCTGTCACACGCACACACTATGCACAATGATTATTTTCTTCTCCATCCCTGCAGATGGAGTTTTGGATCTGAAATGCAAGCAGTTGCCTCCTTTCTCATAGCATTATTTTCAAAAGTGATCCTACAGAATAAATGATACTCTTATTTTCTAAGGGCCTTGGACTGAAACATTCAGAGATGTGTCCAACTCATTAAACTCCAGTGGATTTAATTAGAAACAAGTGAAGGGAAAATGAATAATTTTATTGACTGCACAGGGAGTGAGAGGCAGCTGAGTCTGTCTTAAATATGCTTGTTCTGCAAGCCTTGGAAGACTGGAAGCCAGTGGCTCTGAATGCGTACAGGGGGAGGAATTCAGGCTAAGAAAATGCCATTTCCTATTAGCTTTTCAGTGTAAGAATCACAGCATGGGAGAAAAATATCTGCCTCTAAATCAGCAGAAAGAATTCCATCGGAGCTTAAAATGAATCCAAGTTGTGGATCTGGGATCCTGGGTATGAAAGAAGAACAGGTTATATAAGAATTTATATTAGAGCAAGTTAAATGTGTCTTCCAGTGCCCAAACAGTGATCAGGAATGCATGGTTTTAAATTTGTGAAGAAAAATTCAGCAGGTACTGCTATAATCAGGGTCTGTGTTTAAGCAACCCTATATTTATGCACAAAGATGTGATGTTTCCAGGTAAAGCTTAATAAAAAACAGGACACAAAGCTGAGGAAGTGTGGCTAGTATGAGCTAGAGACACTAGCAGAGATGCAGAGAAGTCAAAGGCCTTTTTTTCTGTTCCTTTTCATGCATTATTCTTCAACCATAAAAAATAATAGGGAAATTCCTCCTCTCAGGGAATTTTTATGGAGAAATCTGAATGTGGTCTTGAAAGAAACTCCAAGTTTCAAAAAAAAATAAAATAAAAAACTGGGGAAACCTGAGAAGTTAAGGGCAGTAAATCAACAGGAGCTGATGATCTTCACCCAAGGGTATAGAAGGAAATGAAGTGTGAAATAGCAGAGATCTGAGTTTATGCAACAAGGGACCATTCCAGAAGCCACTGAAATCAATGGGAAAACTCTCCATATTTGCCTGAAAACTGGATCAGACCTTCCCAGATTAATTCAGAGAAACAATGAGCGCCCACAGGAAGCTGCCCATCACCCCCTCAGGCCAGGTGTGCGAAGCACAGCGGCGCGAGGAGAGCTGCGTTGAGCAGGATCAGCCAGACATGGAGCAATCCAGACCTTATGGAAAGCTCCCTGTAACTAGAGAGCTCCAGCTCGACCAGTGCAGGGCAGCTCTGCAGGAGCTGGCCCCGTAATATCGGGAATGACGTGTGACAGAGCGAGCACCAGGCCAAACCCTGCCACCCACACGGCTCCCTGGGTGCTCCCGGGCCCTGCCCCATCCAGTGGCACTGCCGTGCTCGCAGGGCCACGAGCTCTTGCAGCTGGGCTGGAAAGTTGGGGCAGATCTGAAAGCTGCTCTTTCTTCCCCAAAATCACCGCCGGCAATCATTTGTCACGGCTAAGGACAACATCTCCTGCTGCTCGGCGATAGGGCCTCCGCACAGGCCGTGCCTTATGGACAACTTCAAGTTTCCAAAGCAGCGTGAGTGCGGAGCGCAGGCCAGAGCTCCCCTTGCAGGCACCGGGAAGCAAACACTGCCGGCTGCCAAGGGTTTTACTTTATTGTCATTTAAGTTGGCTCCTTTGGCACAAGTCGCTGGCGGTCTCACAGTAGCAGGAGTTGAGTAATAATAGTATTTCCAGTATGCTCACCTCTGAGCAAGGCTTTAGACTGCTGGGAGAACAGGATGAGGACAGTTTGTATTGGCTGTTCCTTCTCTCTTTCTCATCAGACTGTGATTCAAACAAGCATCAAACTACAAACTCCATCACTCATGTGCCCCCTGTGGATTTTCCATGTTGGCTCCTCAGCAAGAGGGACTAGACTGCCATTTATCAGCCCTCAGAGGTGCTGAGAGGGTCTTCTCATCTTGGAAATTTTGAAACAAAATTATCCACCAGCTTTTCAACAGTCCCATGACTTTGCTACGCAGAGGCTGGGAATTGATGTATTTTTCTAGAAGATATTTCAGGAAGCTTGCAAAACCTAGACTCATCAGGCTTCTCTCAACTAAATACTCGACATTCCCTCTTCCTGAAACTTTCCTCATGCTCAGAGATACACAGAAAAAAAATCGAGGCAAGTGTCTGAAAACACAGTAATGTTACAGAGTTCCAAATCATCCCCAAAGTCATCAATGTACTGGCTGAAACTACCTCTAAATGCACTATTAATATAGCCCCTGACTGCAGAGATCCAGAGCTCTTCTCCATTTGCTGCTTTGCGACTGCCAGGAGATCCTCCGCCACCACTCTCTTCCTTAACATTGGCCTCCACATTTCCAAAATACTCCTTTTTCTAATTTGGAGGCAAAGTCATGCCATTGTGAAGAAAGAATGTTTTCTTATTTTTCTGGGATCTAGGAGTCTTTACCTGGAATTAAATCAAGTTGTCTTGCATTTAGTTTCCTGGACTGTTCTAAAAAATAAAGGGAAAACGAGACATGTCTTAAGGTAAATAATACTTCATTCAATACCTTATCCTGGTTAGGCATCAATCCTTACAACCTGAAGAGAACTTGGAGAGAAGGAAAGGGCTTATCATTGCTGCCCCATTTTTTTCTTTTGTGGCTGGAAATAGTTTTACGAGACAGTGGAATGAAAGATCAGTTATTGCCTTGTTAGTTTGATGATGGTTTTCTACCTCATAACAAAAAAGGGTAACGAAAATTTACACCATTAAAAGCAGTCTTGAAGTTTCCAGGATTTTTTGGACAAAATTAGTGAGCCTGTTTGATGAGAAAGAAGCAGACACTTCATGCAGTCCATCGGGGATTAGGATGAAATCTTTACAGTGTTGTTTTGGGTCTGGCTGAGCTGCAGATCATTTTCCCACAGTAGCCCTCACAGTGCTGGGCTTTGCAGAGGGAGCTGGAAAGGTGCTGAGAACACACCAGAGTTTTGGCTACTGCTGGGCAGGGCTGGTACAGCATCATCTCTGTCTCCCCAGCATCCTTCCCATCAAGAAGCTGGGAATGGGCAAGATCCTGGGGGAGCACAACCGGGCCAGTGGACCCAAATTATCCAAAGGGATATTCTATAGCGTAGGACATCAGCTCAGATATAAAAGCTAAGAAAAGGTAGAAGAGGGGACATTCATTTTTACAATGTTTGCCTTCCAGAGCAGGTGCTCCCTGTGCTGAAGCCTTACTTTCCACAAAGTGTCTGAACTTTGCCCAGTAATGGAAAGTAGAGAATAAAATTTTTGTGTTTTCCCTTTGCTGGTGCATGCTCAAAATTTTGCTTTTGCTTCAGTAAACTTATCTCAACCTACAAGCGTTTTTCATCTTATTTTCTCTCCCCTACTCAGCTGAGAAGGGGAGTGGTAGGGCAGCTTGGTGGGCCAAGGCCCACCCACCCCAAGTGCGTTTTTGGATCTGCAGAAATTTGCTTCTCCCTGGTTCGTAATGAGAGTGGGGTGCAGTGTGCAGTTGGTAGTGTTATGTTTCCCACATGTGCAGTGGGATATCTAGATCCACCTACCATCTCAGTCTTCAAAGCTTCAGACCCACCCATCCCACGTCCCAGAACAAATCCCTCTGGCCTCAGGCTCTCATCTGCACCATGCCACAGGGATGAGCCACAGACAGAGCTCTTCCCTACAAGAGACTGCCCAAGATTTCATCCCCTGGCTCTTCTGGTACTAAAGGTCTATTCAAATTCATCCAGAGAGCTTTCCAAGAGGGACAGCCCCCACATAGACCCACCAAGATCAAATACTCATAGAAAGCTTTCCAGGTAGGACAGCCCCTGGATAGACCCACCAGGAAGATTTCCCCAAAGCCGAGGTCTTCAGCTTTACGGAGTCTGTAGCTGTAGGGCAGGGAGCGATGCCAAAATTTCCAGACAGTCTCTCCTGGAGCCAAGAGCCTGGAAGAGTAGATATAATCTGGGCTCAGCTCCCAGGTCCACAGCAGGGAGCCTGGAAACTCGGAGAAGCCTGGCCAGAGCCAGAGCTGTCCAAGCATGCTGGTTCATTGCTGCAAGGCTGTGACTCAGAGCCTAAGCAAGGGGGACAGTCTCTAAGGGTGGGGAAACATCCCAAATGACAGTTGTCCTCATCCAGACCTAGCTGGACCACACCATGACTTAGGGAGCTGTGTGCCAGCAGGATGGTGACTGTTGTAGCAGCAGGGCTTCAAGTGGTCTCTTCTCTTAGCACTTGTTGGGACAAGGAAAATCTCTGTGTCAAAAAAATCCCAATTCTGTTCACAACAATCATGTTTCAGGAGCGCTACAAGCAGAAATTTGTTGGAATTTCAAAATACTCTTTGTGTTATGACCAGCTTAGTCAGAAATCAAATTTAAAAGATAAATTTAAAAAACATACCTTTTGCCAGAACAGTATCTGCTCTAGGCATTGATGGAAGGAACTGACTAATTTGAACAAAACAGTTTTTTCCCTACATGTTTCTAAATGAACTGATATAGCAATCCAAAGACAGAAATGTGGGCTGAGTTCCTCATCAGTGTGTGAGTCCAGTTCCACCGACATCTGGCAGGATTTCCTCAAAGCAAGTTATTCAAGAATGAGTGCACAACCCACCAGCTAAATTATTCATAACTACAATCCCTGCTTCATTAGACTTAATTAAAAAAAAAGGGGGGGGAGAAAAATAATAATTTATTTTGACAAATCACAAATTCAAATTACTTCACTAGAAAATTATATGCAAGCAGCTCTAGTCAGCTTAATAAGGTTTCAGAGGGAAGTCAGGCATTGATTTGGTCTCTTGGAGCTCTGATACCATGCTGGCCACAGTGCAATGATTAGAGAAGTCAGAGATGCAACAAGCTGGATTTTTAGGAATCCCTGCCAGTGGAGACAGCTGCCTGTGGGACTGACACCTCTGAAGTTTCACACACAGAGAGGAGTATGTATTCACTTGCTAAGTGGATGTGTTCACACTCTCCCCACTTGCTGCATTGGCTCTGACACGTTGATGTGTGGACAGTGCTCAGCAGGCTGCAAAAAATGCCTTTCAGATAAGGTGAGTCCTTCCCTGCTAAGCTCTGTATGGGTCTGGAAACTCTTCCTTTCACTCAGCAAGGAGGGATTAATGGTAGTGACTAATGCAAGGTGGACAGGGGAGCCTTCCCTTCGTGTTTTTCTGTTTAGAAGTTTTTTCTTCCCACTCTTTGACAGGTCTCCACCACAGTGAAATATTGTGTATTTAATGGAAATGCAGGCTCCACCAGCAGAAAATAAAGGAGGTCTTGTGGGACAAACACAATACTAGGAGGCAGGAGATGTTAGTTCAGGTTCTGGCTCTCCTACAACCTGCCTGTACGATCCCTAACAATTCATCCCATACCTCTGTGCTTCTGTTCTCCTGGTAAATGAGAAAAACAAATTGCAGACTTCCTTCCTCTCTTTAATTTGTTTAGCCTGAAAGACTCCTTGGAGCAGCCCATGTCTCCTATTACACATTGATGCAGGGCCTTCCCCAACAGGTTGTGGACTCAGAGAAGATTCCTAAGTGCTACTGTAATAATGAGTCATTTATCCCCAAACTCCCTTAGCAGGTTATTGTAGATAATAAATAAGGGAAAGACTGACCTTTACTGAAAGCTGAAAACTTTTTGAAGGTTTGAAAATCAGAGCATGCCAGGAAAGGAATGTCAATTCAGCTCCCTACAGAAAGAAAGACAATTATCTCCACTTCAGAGATCGAAAACTGGACAGCAAGAACAAATTATAGTTTTCCAGTTCCCAATCCCCTGTGGAGTTTCTGGGAATTAACCATAAATCTCTGTTACAGAGCTCTTACTAACTGATTTTCTTCTTTGCATTTCCAAACAAAAAAAACCCCAAACATTTCTCCCAGGTTCCCAGCAAAGTCAGAATGAGAGGGTGAAGTGTTTTTTCCAGTCCTTCAATTATTTTTTGTTGAGAAATATTTACAAATTCTAAATCTAGTCAATCATGGGTCATTTTTTTATTAAGATAATGCTAATTTTCTTAATAGCATTCTTAGCCCAACCACTGGGCTGTTCCTATTACTCAATGAGATTGTGATTAACAGAAATGCAGTTTGGAGTCTCTTACCTCACAATACAGGCTGGGCAGAGAATGGATTGAAACCAGCCCTGCCAAGAAGGGCTTGGTGGTGTTGGTGAGTGAGAAACTCAACATGAACTGGAATGTACACTGGCAACTCAAAAAGTCCATCCTCTCCTGGACTGTGTCAAAAGCAGCAGGTCAAGGAAAGGGATTCTGCCTCTCTATTTGTCTCTGGTGAGATTCCACCTGGAGTTCTGCATCCAGCTCTGGGGCCCCCAAAGCATGCAGGACATATAGGAGAGGCCATGAAAATGTTCTGAGGGCTGGAGCACATTTGCTCTGGAACAGACTGAGCTTTGGGATTATTCAGGCTAGAGAAGAAAGGGCTCAAGGAAGATCTTCCAGTTTCAGGTCTGAATTCTCAAGATTCAGGTGGTTAGAGTCCTTTTTGCCCTCTTGGAATCTGTGAGCCAGACGCAAGAAAGAGACGGAGACTTCAAGCTTCTGTTTCTCCAAGGTCTATCACTTTGTTTATTATTTCTTATCTCACAGTACTCTCCGTGCCCAGCGAGGTCCATTCTGTACCTCGGCCATCCTGACAACTCCCGCCCCTGGGCAGTCTGAGCTCCTTTGTATCTCTTCTTATGTGTCTTTATTTACATTTATATACCAATACTTACTATCTATACTAACAGGTCATCTCTACTTCGACCCAATCTCTCTAAACTATATTGTGCAGAAAAATGGAGATGAGAAAGAAGAAGAAGCCTAAGCTCCACCTCAAAACCTCCATGTTGTCCCCATTCACTTCTATCATAAAAACCTAAAACTACAAATTTCTCACTCAGTGATTAGTTATATTTCTGCTTTTCACGTCCTTGAGACTTGTCATCCCTCTCCCAGTGGTGGCAATCTTTCCCACAGACTGAAATCAAAGACGGTGTCTTCCTGGGCTCTGCGCCATGGTCTCTGACCCCCCTGTACCAATCCCAGACCCCCCTGTACCGAGCTGAAACCCCCCTGTACAGGGCTCAAACCTTCTTTCTCAGTTCCCAGACTGTTCGGCCAAGGTCCACGAGCCCCCAAGGGCAGCCAAAGGGATGCCCTGGGTTCCGACATTCCAGTGCCTAATGGAGCTGCAAGAGGGCTGGAGAGGCACTTTTTGCAATAGCATGGAGAAAAAGGAGGAATGGCTTTCAGAGCACAGGGTTAGATGAGATATTAGGGAGAAATTCTTCCTTTGAGGGTAGAGAGGCCCTGGCACAGGCTGTCCGGAGAAGCTGTGGCTTCCCCACCCTTGGAAGTGTTCAAGGCCAGGAGATTGGAGCAACCTGGGAGAGTGAAAGGTGTCCCTGTTCACAATAATGGGGGGAAATTGAATGGTCTTTAAAGTCCCTTGCAAGCCAAACCCTTCTGTGATCCTGATTCTATAGTAGAACATGTGTATATTCCCATGCATGTCTATACATATACTGATAAACTTATATACTCTGAATTGCAAATGTTTGTCAAGCACACTAAATATTGTAAATGAGAACAGCTACAGCATTCTTTCCAAATACATGAATAACCCCTGCAGAACCTTGCCTGTGTGCTTAGGCTTCTCCTGTAGATTAATTTCCTGAACAGGGCATCATCTCTGTAGGAGTCACAAGGCATCTTTTACACTGCTAGGTTCCACCACTATAATGTGGTCAGGAACTATGAATTTTTTAGGTACCATTCAGGGGGCATTTTATATGCATTTTTCATGCAAAGAGGAGGTGGGAATAATGTTTTTGGCAGACATTTGCCAGGATATGAATTGGATTCAGGAGAAGATGACTTTTCATACAAGTAGTCAACTTCACTCAATTTAAACCATGGCTCTTGGGAAGCATTTAAAACACAGAGCTTTAATGGAGCTGCACTGTAAGCAGCACAGAGCAAACTGTCCAGAGTGTGTGTGTGTGTATATAAATTTATATCTATATTTACATATAGCCAGATGCTCAAGGTCAAAGGCATTGGGGACTGAAGCTATGAAATTTTGCTGAGATGACTGGTTGTTCAGAGCTCTGCAGCCCTGAGAGGCTGCTCCAAACTAGAATTTGTCCTTGGGATGAACTACAGGCTCTAAGACACTCCCACAGCACCCATGGCAAGGCACATCTGAGGAGATCAGGCAGCAGATGCAGAAAAAACAATGGTGCAAGTTAACTGGGGTTTAAGGTGTGAAGTACTGTACAGCTGCTCAGGACCTTTCATACCAGGGCATCTCCTTCCCAAGGAGCTACAAAGCTCAGATCATTACAAATGGTGCACATACAGCTACATGCTCAGCATAAATGCAATAATCCATCTGTGTCTTGAGGTAGCACCTTGTGAGCAAAACTGGGCAGAGAAAAACCCCTCATGTAAAAGGCACAGTGCTCTGTGAGAGCACTCAGGACTATCTAGTGCCTGGCATCAGACAGGACTTGGGGATGGCATGGAGACGTGGGGGAGCTCAGCCTGGAGAAAAGGAGGCTGAGGGGAGACTTCACTGCTCTCTACAACTCCCTGCAAGGAGGCTGTAGTGAGGGTAGGTCTCTTCTCCCCAGTAACAAGTGACAGGATGAGAGGAAATGGCCTCAAGCTGCAGCAGGGAAGGCTTAAATTAGATATTAGGAAAAAATCCTTCATACAAAAGATGGAAAGCCTTGAAAAGGGCTGCCCAGGGCAGTGGTGGATTCACAATCCCTGGAAGTGTAGGCCCTGAGATTGGCTTGGCTGGTCAGAGCATGGTGCTGACAACACCAAGGTGTGGGTACAATTCCCTCATGGGGATGTATTCACATAAGAGTTGGATTCAATGATCCTTGTGGGTCCCTTCCAACTCAGATTATTCTGTGATTCTGTGAACAAATGTGCGCATGTGGCACTTTAGGATGTGGGTTAATGGTGAACATGGTCCCGGTGCTGGTTTAACAGTGGACCTTGATGGTGTTGGATTTCATCCTTGGGGGTTCTGCAATTCCATGGAAGCTGAAATCAGTCTTTTCTTCTTAAGGTAGCCAATGGAAACCAGAGGGATGGAGAGGAACACACATTTCATCACCAAAATGGAGGGAATAACTCCTCAGGACACTGCAAGGCTACAGGAGTTCTCATGATCCAATCCTCCTGACCTCCACATCCAGACTGCTTCCTATCTGCCCCAGGCACTTGGCTTTTTGGCCTGGCCCTGAGCAGACTTAGCTTTGCCTTTCAGAACATTTACTACGCAGTAAAAAGACAGACATGAAACAGCTTGAGTGTCTGAATATATTATTAACAGATTAATATATTATTGACAGGTTTTGGAAATAAGTAATCTGAATATAGTTCCAGAGCCTGTATTTGCCCTGCCTAATGTTAGGCACACAATGGAGCCACAAAAATTAGTAGCTTAATTGCCTTCAGCTCCTCTCTAATTGAAGAGACAAGGACAGACAGAGGTGACGTGACTCTTAACTGGGCTGGAGATTTTGCTCTCTTCTTTTCTTCTACAGTGGAGCATTTTGAATGATCTTTCTGCAATCATTCCTCATTTCAGCCTTCTTGAACTTCCCCAGCCCTACCAGAAAGTACATCTTGGATGCTCTGGGCTATTTCTTTAGTGATTCATCTCTCTTAAACCCTTGGACCCATTTTCACCTTTTCTCTAATCATTACCTTTCCTTCATTAATCCTCTAGATCCAACCCAACCCTTTCCTAACTCTGACCAAATTCACTTTAACCTCTCTTATCAAATCCAACTTTAATTTCTGTGTGGGACAGTAATGGTTTAGCAAAGTTACCTTGTCTGAAAGAACTAGGAATTAAAATTCTCCATTTCTATGAGGCTAACTACACTGCAGGTCAGCCACATGTCCTTTCTTTGTGGGGTATTTTTTCCCCACAAATTCACTCTCAAAAGATGGTGAAAGCAAGTTCATGGGAAGAGAACAGATAAGTGTATTATTAAAATGAGCTGTCAATATTAGTCCTGTACAGCTTAAGCTTGTTGGTGAGAGGTCCCACCAGCCCCCTCCAGGAGCAGTGGGAAAGCAGAAAGCATCTGCCTTGGGACCAGCCAGCCATGCCTCCATCCAATGCTGGTGCCTGTCCTGCTGAGAAAGGGGGCTTATCCTCACTAATTCCATGATGTCACCATTAGAGAAGTGGGAAGCACTATTGCCATGAATAATAATATGCCGTGAAGGGCAATCAATGCTCAGGAGCACCATCCTTGATCACTGCCCAGCCAAGGAACCCAAAGAGCTCTCTCCTCACTGAGTAAGAAAATGAGTTATTGATTTGCACATTGTTGCAGAGGGCAGTTCTTAATCATAATTAAGCCACTGTGAAAAGTCAAAGCATTCAAATCATGAGAGGGCTTTCACCATTGCAATCTGGCATCCATATGTTCAATGGCAACTCAAACAGACTGCTTTAATTTTTCCCTCTGAAGACTCAATATCATTTACCCTTTTAAACATGTCAGTTCTGTGATTTTGGATATGCAGCCCCATATTGTCTTTCAGAAGGCTAAGTTAAAACATAGCACTCTATTTTGATGCAGTGTACAATAAGAAATCATTTCTTTAAGAAAAATAAGGCATGACAGTCACCATTGTGTTGTGAGATATTCCCACAAACTTCCATATTTCAATCTCAATATGGGTTGCTTCAGAACCTGACCAAGTTGCTTAAGTAAATTCTGAAGAAAAGTAAAAGGAGCCAAAAATACTTTCAGTTGATTGTTAATCTAGGGCACTGAATATTTCCTTCAGATATTTCCAGGCATCACTCAAATATTTCTAGCTGAAAGGTTTAGTGTTCGTGTTCTTCTTGGGTTTGGTTAAGAAAATTTGAAAAAAAAAAAAAATCTAACTAAAATCTCCTCCTGAAGAGAGTCTGAAAGCAGTTGGATTTTGGCAGTGAAGATTAGTCCCTCTCATCAAGGAAAAAGAGCTGATGAGTGAAAGAGGGGGTTCTAGTGCAAATGGGCTTCTTTTGTCCTGGAGTATATTTACTATAAAAATTATATGTGTTTTTCAAATTTCCAGATAGCTGAGGTCTGAAATCATCTTACAATGAAAATGGTAGCAAGATAACTTGGTCGTTTCAGAGGGGAGGACAATCACTTTATGAAAAGGATGAGACTCCTCCTGACATAAGGAACAGGGTCCCTGAAACTCTGCACCTCAAGTGCCTCTGTGTGCAGGCCATGGGAATGAAGAACCTCCTCTGGATGGTCCTCCCAGCCTAAAGAAATGTCTAAACCAGGTCTCAGAAATCACTTCCTGGACACACCAGTTTCTTTCCACTGTCTCCTAAGTGATCACAGTGTGTCTAGGTTAGAAGGACAGGGCTATGCCAGAGAAGTTAGATGATCTAAATCCCATCAATGGGGCAATATTTAATTTCTCTTTATCAAACATAACAACTTTTTATCCAAATCTGAAATTGGAAAGAAACTCAAGGAATTTTTTGAGAGATTCTGGAGTACAAAGAGGAACTGAGGATGACATCGTGTATTACATGTATTACAGAGGAAAATGTGTCTTGTCTGAAAATCACTGGAATACATCAAAGTCATCAGTTCTGCCTTGGGCCTTTCTGCCCTGCTTTCCTTCAGTTCCCAAATACCTCCCTAGGTGTCCTACAGAGCACGTATCCGAGGTCCCTTGCTTGCAGAGCTAGCCAGCTTTTCCTCAGCAGCACATCACTCAGCAAATCCAGTAGGAAACAGGAAAACAAGTGTCACTTTTTTTTGTACATGCTCTTGAATCCCATCCCAATGAGGATCTTCTATTGCCTCTATGAGCTGTGTAAGCAGGGCTGGAATAAGGTCATTGAGAGGACAAGAAAATAGAAATTATTAACTTATGCCAACCTAAAAGCCCCATAAATTTTATTATTTAAAAATTCTAAAATGTGACGAGATCAGGGACACATTTGCAATGCAAGAGAATGTTTAGTGATAGAAAGCCTTAATTAACAACAAAGGGGAGAGTTTTAAATCATCTCAGACTACATTTGAATGGGTAAAATATTAAAAACTTGCCACGTTCACCATGTGTTCCTTAGAAAGTAAAAGTGGGAAATTTCAGCAAGGGGAAACACTGGGTCCACTGAAGGATTGAAGAGCCCTGAACTAAACTTACAAACCTAAAGCTCAGTTCCTCAGGTAGGACTCATGGCAGTGTCTGTTTACGAAGTGGTGCTACTTGACATCTCTTCAGTACATCCCCAACTCTTCATGGTAATGAACTTCACAAAATAAAACCCTCACCCTGGCACAAAAAGGAGCTAGCACTTAACATAACCACACAAATTCCTATGTTTATGGTGGTGCCAGCCTGACTTAGTTGATGTCTTCATGGCTCTCCAGCAGCTGTCAGACCACGTGTTTCACCATGAGAGTCCTTTACAGAAGTGTATTGGCATGACAGAGTTTTTCAGGACAGATTGGGAGCATCACCTCTTTCATAAGGCCTCACTTGCAAACACTGGAAAGGCAAAGCTGAGAATGCCTTCTTCTCCTGAAATCCCTAAGCGTATCCATACTCCAGCATGGATAACCGAATTGCGTTCCTGGTTTCCTCATGTGAAGCCCAAGCAATCCATGGAAATAGAAAAGCCTCCTCCTGTGTTTTTATAATGAATTACATTTGTTAAGCCTGCTTTAGCAAATTAATTGATTTGATATGACTTAGAAGGACGAAACTTTCCACTTTCTTTTGGCATTTCACCGCCATGCTGCCACATCTAAAATACTCACAGAGAGCAGAGGAGTTAAAATGAAGGACAGCGGAACTGGCAGCTCCTCTGGCTTCCCATTCCCTGCAAAAACAAGAACCATCCTGCATGGCAGAGTCCCCTGTCTTACCCCCAGCCGAAAATGCTATGAATAAGGACCACAGTTCTCTGTTCACTCAGGAATGCCAGATATGAAACCACAATCAAGCTTCGATCTCTTCAGCACAGCATGCTCCACATGCCAATCTACGTTTGTTGAAAAAAAAAAGATTCTGCTGGAATAAGTTTCTATTATAAGCTCTCACTGTGTACATTTTTTGGAGTTAGTGTATAATTCCTGCAGCAGAAACCAATATCTTTTCTGTTTTACAACTGCACATAAATACAACTGCCTTCCATCTAAAAAAAATAAATATTCACAATGTCTGTTCAGTTTGCCTTCTCGCAGCATCTCTCTCCCTCTGCCCAAATATAATCACACTTTCTAACCCCAATCACTCATGGGGGGGAGAGCCAAACAAATCTCACATTCATAAACTCAGATGACAGCCACCCTGAGCCATAGGAATAGCATGGAATTTATTGGAGCCGTTAGCCCAGTACAAAGCAACTGGAGTAAACAGCGACTTCCAAAGCAGGCAAAGTTATTTGGACCAGCTCCAGCATGCAAATCGTAGAGACATTGATAGCTGAGGCAATTATTATTTCCTTTCCCCACACCCTTTTCCTTTTTGCAACTTGGCCAAATGAGTTTTTCTGCAGATGCTGGAGGCACTGGAATCTGGTGAAAATTATGTTGTTTTCTATGGTTGCCCTCAAGTTGTCAATACAAGAATGAAAAAAAACATCCATCTTATCCATCACCATGAATTCACGGTGGGAATAGTGTTTACACCTATAATAAGGTCACTGGATCTTGGTTTCTTCTTGGGATTGGTGAAGCAGGTTGTCTAACCAAGTGATTTGTCTTTGTGGAGCAAGTAGGAAAAGGGCCACTTTGTCTAGAGTTAATTTAAAAAAAAAAAATAACTGAGCACCTATCAAAAAGAGCTGAACCCAGATTAGTCCAAGTTTAAAGCTTAGACTTGAAAAATAGGATAATTATTACTACTGGTAATATTGTTACTGTTCTTAGCAGCCTCAGACTTACAGTTACAATGACAAAGTTGTTACAATGAGAATTGGGCAAAAACTGAACAGAAAAGTAGTCTTTGCCCCAAATAACACACAATCTTAGGCAAGAGACCAGCAGAGAAAGTTCAGGGACATAGGGAGCAGTTGGTAGCCTGAATGAGATGAAATAAGGGGGACTCCAGAGTCACCTTCTTTTTCTGTCTGGTTTCTTTCCCCTAGCAGACCTCTGTGTCCAGGAGTCTGCCTTTCCATGCATTCACACAGCTCCAATCATCACCTCTGCTCTGACTGAAAATCTGGGGAGGCTTTCAGCAAGTTTCTAAGTGAAAGGTATGTAAGTGGACGAGACAGACAGCCTGGCCTTATTTGTGCTCTTTATTCTTGTGTTGAATTCATGTGCACGTAAGATTGTGCCATGTGTTTGCAGTCAGCCCTGGGACATGGGATTCTGCACCAGCAGGGAAGAGAGAGGTCCCAGCAGCACAGGGTGCTGCAGCAGATCCTTCTGGCTTCACTGCTGATACTGCTGGGGTTCTTTTGTGTTGGGAAGAGGAGCAAAGCTGTCCTGGCAGGATGAGCTGAAAAATTCTTTGGTTTGATGTTTTGGACACAAGTCTGAGTGTGAACCAGAGGGCTGAGCAGTGAATCATTACTCACCTGATGCTGTCTCAGTTTCTAGTGCTTGTTGGTATCTTTTAGGAAGTTTGGGAATACACATGCACATTCCCATGGTGGTTTGCCCTACCTGGTACTTCTGCTTGTCACCACATTCTGTAGTTTTGCTGCAACCCACATATCCCTAACCCAATATCTGTCCACAGCTGGAACATTTCAAAGACTTTTGGGCCAGACACAATTGTTCAATTGTTTCACGGATCAAAGAGCTAATATGCATTTATTATTCTCTTTGTAATGCATTATTAATTGACAGCCTAAAAATTGTCCCTCACACAACAGCAAAAATCTCATTCCTAAAACCATCATAGAAGGTATATGACAGCACACAATTCTATAACACATTTACTTAATGCGATGTGAACTCACGGAGTAACTTAATGGACATTGTGGACATAATTGGTAATTCCACAGCATTGTGCAGTGTCAGCCCTGCTCTTGCATCAAAGATTTATAAAGACCAGACTGTTAAATTTTTCCAGGATAAAGGCCAATGTTGTGCAATCCAGTACCTACAGGGGTGATGCAGTTGATGGAGGCAGAAAAGAAGATTTACACATCAAAGGTGTTGTCAGCACCTGAGCAATTGTCATGCATTCAGCTTTTTTAATGCTTTATCCAGGTCTAAATTTTATAATGTTTATCTGTTGGCAGGAGGCATTTCAACTACAAAATCAAACTGATCTCTTCTGAAGAAGTCAGCTAGGAATCTGGTTCAGCTCACCATTACTAACCAGTTTTATTCACATTTTAGAACTGGACTTAAATGTATTCTGATAGGATTTGTGACTTCAGGTTTTGCAGAGCTTCTCAACATAGAAAGCTGCTGTCTGTAATTCTCAAAGCTATTTATCAGCTAGATGAAAGCCAGAAATATATGACATGTAGTTTCATCTGGAGATGTTGGTATGTTGGAAGACTTCTGGAACCATATTTGTGGGCTGCAGCAACAGTTGATAGGAAAAACCACAAAAAATCTCCACCTAAGAGGGAGAAAGGGTTACAGTGGCTGAAGAGTAACTTCAGATGAGATTATGCCTTTCAAGCACCTATTTTATCTCCTGGGGCTGCAGTGGGAACTTGGCTCAGATGCCAACATTCCCACTGTGGAGCTAAACAGATGAAATGAATTCCAGGATCAGGGTCAGGGTGTCTCACTCTTTGTCATGAGCAGCTCTGAGAGGCCTCTGAAGGCCGAGAGTCACCAGCCATAACAATGTGGACTCCTGTGAAACCGTGATATTCTCAGATGGATCCATGAGCCTCGACATCCTCAGCACACTCAGCAGACCTGGATCCTCCCTGGCACAGCCAGGCCTGCCCCTTTCACATGTCTGGGTACTTTTTCCATGTATCTCCTGTACACAGTCCCAGTCTACACTCTCCAACAGTTTATGCCTCAGGCTCAGCCATTCCTAATTTCTTTCAGGGCTCTTAGTCTCATTTTCCTGGAAGTCATAGAATGAAATGCTTGGGTTGGAAGGGACCTTAAAAATCATCTCATTCCAATATTCCTGCCATGGGCAGGGACACCTTCCACTATCCCAGGTTTCTCCAAGCCCCATCCAACCCGGCCTTGGACACTTCCAGCAATGGGGCAGCCACAGCTCCTCTGGGCAACCTGTGCCAGGGTCTGACCACCCTCAAGTATCCTGGGATGCCCTAAATCTTCTCAATCAGTAAGATTCTGAATTCTATTCTCAATTCTCTACCTATATATTTGGTTTGGGTGTTTTTTGCACCTAAAATTTTCATTCTTCCCCTGTCTTCATGTCAGATCTCCACTGGATCTCAAACTCAGTGTTTCCCATATCTAAAATTCTTGCACTAATCTGTTCTTCATATCTTCATTTGGCCCTAAGTTATGTTCTCTTTTCACTTTCACATGATAGCCTCCTTGCTAAGCCTGAATTTCACACAAACAAAACAATTCCCCTCTCTAATACCTCTTATCTATTTACTTTCAGAAACACAAAAAATATTTTGGACAAAATTTTAAATAGAGATTTCAAAATTTTGAGAGGTGAAGCATGAAAGAAGCACCATAAAGCAAGGCCATGAAGGTCAGTCAGCTTAGGAGTCGTGTTTAGTCATATTTATTGTGACTAATGCATCCCTAAGGATTGTAACACACATACACAGAGCCTGGCTTTGCTCAACAGGCTTAGAAAAGGTGACTGAAAGCAACCTGACTTGCTATCATCCTGCAGGTGTTCAGGCACTGTTTTAAAGCCACCTTTTACACACTTGCAAGAGGAACTGTTTTAATCAGACCAATAACGCAAGAAATAAACACGTCCTTTAACCACTAAAAGGTGTCTGTGCAGTTTGTAAAAGTCAGCAGCACCTTGAAACCATTTGAAACTCAGGCTTCGTCATTTTTCTCCCCCAGCAAAGTAGTTGCTGAGTTAACGGGCAAGACTGAATCCAGTCTGGGCTAGTGGGGTGGGGAATATGAGGAGCTGCTCCTCAGTCAACAGGGGACAGGTCTTCCAACTGTAATTCAGGTGAGACTTCTGCTGAAAATTCCCATCTCCATACTTACAATCCCCATGTGCTGTGGCTTCATATACAAGTATTAAATTCTTCACTCATATTAAAAATATATATATATTACCTTCACAAACATCAGTGTTTTTATCATAACTTCATGCTATTTTTATTGTCTTGTTCTGGTCACTAATATCCCTATACCTTAGAAGCCATTAAAATCTGAAAAATTTATCAATTTATCTTACATTCAAGGGAAAACTCTTTCCAGCAGGAGTAGAATTGCACTTGTTTCCAGATTAATTTTTGCACTCTACTGTTTAGAAACCCTGTTCTTTTGTCAATAGGCTCTATCATTCCATCTTCCTTTCTCATTTCCGGAAGCCCATGACTCCTACTGATAACTTCCTCACAAGCACAAACGTTTGGGCTAGTGCAGGAGTAACCAAGCAAAGTCCCGAAAGTCCTTTATGCTGAGCTATTCCTCATGATTTCCACAGGAAAGAGACAATGTGGGACAAGCATGTTCTCATCCCTCAGCTTCAATATATATTTGGATCCAAACTCTCATGAAACAATAAATTCTGTATCCAAACATTCTTTTAGGGTGATTCCAACTCAATGTCATCCCTACTTTCTACTTTCCAGTCATTTTCCCCAATTCAAAGCTATCAATGACCTTGCTGAGGTGCTCCCTGTCCCATTAAAATCCATTAATGACAGTGTTCAGCAGTATCAGTCCCACTATTGACCCCAAAAGTGCCAGCAACAGGTCACCAGCTGCACATCCTCCACAAGATCAGTGGTCCAGTTTTCTCACCAGTTTTGCAGTCCATCCATCCAGTTCACATTCTCTCTGAACTTACAGTCATTTCGCTGCAGCATCACTGCTTCCATTTGTTCCCCATTTTTGTGTTGCTTTAGGAGAACTGGAAAATGGAGCTCTCAGGTAAAACCAGCAGCAGTTGATTCAGCTCACATCCAGACTTCTGAAGCATCAGAAGCTATCAGATACCTTGCCTGTTGTAAAGATCCTTGGCATCCTAGGAAGTCAGGAGCTGGCTTTAGGTGACTTGGGGTGTTCTTTACCTCTGGAGTTTTGTGTTATGGTTCCAGATGTGCATCTGATAAGCATTAGCTCACATTTTCATACCTGTCAGTCGGAAGGCCTGGCAGTAAGTTGTGCCAGAAGAAAGCTCTTCTGCACTTTTTTCAGTCCAAGGGAGAGTTCTGGAGAGCAGTGAAGGAAGAAGTCATCCCAGAAGCCCTTTGGCCAGAAAAGATGATGCTCCAAGTCCAAAATGCAGCTTGGGACAACATCCTTTGCTTAGCTAAATCCAAAGATCAAAGTCTGTGACATTTTCCTATCATTTTGCAAAAATAAAAACCTGGATCCACTTTTCCTCCTGCTGAACTAACAGCACTAAGGGTTCCTCTCTGTAACCTAAACACTGCCAGGTGACACTCTCTGACCCTGAGATTAACCAGCACACTCTGGTCACACCCCTATTGCTAAGTTCCCTTAACTAAAAACAGGGTGGTTTCCTCATCTTGCCTACAGGGAATGGATCATCGACACAAATGTCATGAGTCAAGAGAAGTAAAAAGGCATAAATCTTTCTTTTTCACAATGGTACATCTGTATGTACATTTTATACAGGTATATAACAAGCAAAATCAAGAGTCAAGCCTTTGGATGTGCCCAGCATTGCTGATAATGCAGCTGACTTCAGCAAGGGCCATTAACTTAATGCTGAGCATTTTGCTTCAAATAAAACAGCTCAATACAACTATTTTGGGAGAAAATGCAGGCATAGGACTCAGGCATTTGGAAACCTATTCTAGGCTTCATCTCTTCCTGTGACAAGGAACAAATCAGAACATTATTTGATGTTTTACTACTTTTCCACTTAGCAAAGCACTATTAGTATAATAATCTACTGAAATATATAAAGAACAGGAAAAGCAGAAAGCATTGGCAATGCTCTCTGCTGTTGCTATTATTATTTTATTATATAGATATTAATTTTGGATTTGATCCCCAGGAAATGAAATTTAGAAGCACAGATAAAAATGGCAGATTGATTATTTCATTCCAGAAAGTTCAAGAGCAGCAAAGTGTGAGACAACAGCTATGGCATTATCTCCAATAGCTCCTGAAACATAGGTGAGCTTATGGACAACTAAATCAAATCCAGCGCCTATCTCTGAAAATAGGGGGAAAAATAAGTCTTTGACACTTGAATAGGGCTCAACACAAAATCTTAAGACAAATCATAAAATCTTCAATATTTTTTCTTCATTAAAAGAAAAAGTGATTGTATCTCAATTTGGAAATTCACATAAAATTACAAAGCATGTCTGAGAAGAATTTCCAAGAGCAAATCAAGACAAATTAAATATCTGTATGCCATATCCAGTTTAATACACTTTTGACATTGTTTTATCTGAGTTTCTCATGTATAACCTAAAGTAACATGAACAGAACTACAGTAAAGTGGTTCTGCTGCTGTTCATAATCACAAAGCAGTTAGTAACTGTCACAGTCAAAGTGGAAAAATATATCCAGTAGTTTTCCTTAAGTATCTGATCTGGCTCTGTACAATGTATTCATTAATGACCTGATTCCTGAACCAGGCTTGTAATTGCTAGAAAGTTTTGTATTTAATCCTGGTTTGAGTTTGGGAGTGGACAGATGACCATCTTGCTGATCTTTGCTATTCATCTCTTTACTCTAATAAAATCCAGATGACTGTGGCAAGGAAAAAAAATTTTAAAAAATGTATTTTAAATAGACTATGCAGTGCTACCCAAATGCAGGGTTTGGGGCTTATTCTGCAAAGTATTTGTTATGTCCATTCATTATATCCTGAATAAACACAATTGGTTTTCTGTGCTGCAATATTTTCCCCCTGAGATTTAGAGGGCACTCTTCAGACCCAAGCAGTCTTGCAAACCCTTCACAGATTTTTAAAGCTGAAGGGAACCATTTTAATTATGTAGCCTTATCTCCAGCCTAATACATGAAATAGACGAATACATGAGAAAGAGGTTCAAGACATCCCAATTTTTTAAAAGAGAGCAGTAATTATCTGGAACTGATGTATTAATCTTCCTCTCAGGCCACCACCCTGGAATCTTCTTCTGCCATTTCCAATTTACTGAGCTGGCCATGGATTTAAGCCACTGCTGACCCACAGCTACGCCACAGACTGGTTTAGATTTAGGTTAGGGAGTGCAGGGCCCAACTTGAAATGCAGAGGTCAAACTCCAGTAACCATAAATAATCTTCAGAGCTTTAAAATGGCAGAAATCCAAGGATCCAGCTTTCTCCTTGGTTTGATAAAGGCTGCCCTAGAGTAAATCCTGGAGGATTTGTGTGCTTTTCACATATCTAGAGGTATTCAACATCTTTTACAGCTTCTAGCAAAAGCAAGCCCTCCCTGGCACTAAGGCTGCCAAGTGGGCAATTCTGGAGGGGTGGAGATGGGATTTAGAGCCATGTAACTGTGCTGGACAAGCTCAGGAGGTATCAGAGCCCTGTCCCTCTGTCTAATTGCCACAGGACACTGTAAGACACCAATTGCGCTCTCACATTTTCCACATGCAGGGAAGTGGAGAGATCTGAGTCCTTCAGCTCTCCCTCCCTTTTCTATCCTCGTGATCACAACAGAGAAGATAAATAAGGAGCAAGAGAATTTTATGTTTAAGGCAGGTTTTAAGTATGAAGGTGGGAGCACTAATTTTTTTTTTTTTTTTTAAGAGAAAAAAAACCCAAAACAACCCTTCTGGATGAATCCTGGTGAAGGGAGCCTATAGCAAGAGAAATCCCTGTTCCCCTCCCTTCCTCATCATCCCTCCTGCCTTCCCACAAATTTCTCCCTGGTTGAAGTGTTCACTGCAGGCAAACAGGGTCTCAAATTTATGTCTCATCTGAGCTGTAGCTCTTCTGAGCACGATAATGCTCAGTTAACACAATACCATAACACCAGATCAGGTATCATCTGAAGGGGAAAACGTGCCACCTCTGGAGGCACAAATACAACTTCCTCAGCACCTGGGTGTTCTTGGAGAGCTCTTAACTCACTAATTTGTTTTTTAATATATACAGCTATTCAATAATGGCAGAGGGGGCCACTGGGTGTGGGAAGAAAATGAGAAACCTTAGCTGAGAGAGACGTGGCTTCAGAATGGATATCCAGAGAAGCATGTCACACAAGGCTCACAAAACTCAAACCCTGCTGGGATTTGTTTTCCTCTCTGAGTAAATTATGTGACATGGAGGGAGTGTCCTGCAGGAAGCCTAAGCTGGATATTCCAACTTCAAGACAAGGGAACAGCATAGACTAACAAACCCAGGTATGAGAAAACTCATCTGTTTTCTGCTACAGGTTTGAAGATACCTTGGCTCTTCCCAGCCTCTGACATGAATTGGTTTTGTTTTCTGGCTTCCTTCAGAGCTTCACATGAGAGACAGTGCCTATATCCCAAAGGAGAAACTCTGCTCCCTGTTATTCTTACCTCTCTCAAATCCCCTTGCTGTGTGTCCACACACACTGCAGAACAGCAAATACATGCAGTAACCCCAAAGCACCTTTTGGGAAGATATTGATTTTTCCTATTATCCATTTCCTCTCCAGACTCAAACAAGGAAGTGAAAAACCAAGGAAAATATAAAATTCAGTCAGCCTTGCAGTGGATACACATTTGGGACTCCCCTAGCCTTTAGTGGGATGTGTGTTTGTGCATATCTAAAGCCATAACAAGATCCTTCAGTTGTTGTGAGATGAGCTTGCACTGCAGAGCTTTAATCCAGAGCCAGATTTGGAGGCAAACCATCCAATTATCCAAATACAAACTTTTTTTTTGTTTTGGCTAATTGCACAGCTAGAAAGCTGTTTGAAGGTTTCCAAGGTCTGGAGGTGTTTGAGGCATGGAGCTGCTTCCCTCAGTACTGATGATGTGGGAGAAGGAAGGAAGAGCCTTGTTCTTGATTGCCTCTGGACTTCCCATTTTACCTGTGACTGGAGGCAGAAATGCTGTGCTGCAAGAGATGTTCTTCACGTTCAATTCCCTCTAAGAAATGGATATGGTAGCCCCCTCCAAAACACAGAGAAAAACTCAACTAAGGGCTTTCAACCTCCTCAAGGCTCTGTTCAAGGATTTGACAAAGACTTTGGGTCACTTCTGATTTCATCCAACGGTATTTGACCAGCCCTAATTGCACCAGCACATCTGGAAATGCTACACTAAGGCCCTGCCAGCACTTTCATTATAAACTCTCCTGTTTTCATGGGTTTGCAACTTTTCCTGAAGAAAAAAAATAAAGGAACAGCGGAAGGGATGAAACTTGATATAAAAACTTCTCAGCTGGGGAGCAATTTTTGTATATGTGTTGCAATATTTCAAGGAAATCAAATCAACCCATTTTCAAAATGACAAAAGAATTCATAAGAAGGGGTGGGAAGGTAGAAGAGCATTTTCTTGAGTTTGCTTTTTTTCTTTATTTGAAGCATATAGGAAAAAATATTGCAGCTATAAACCATTTCTCAACTCTGGCCTGGATTAGAGGCTTTGGAAGACTCTTTCAAAGGAAAAAGTATTTTTGCCCACAGCACCTGCTCAGAAATTACTCTGAGGGAGAAAAACCATTACTATGTCCCTATTATTTGGTGCAAGATGATGTGAATTGCTGGAAACTGTGGGAGCAGCCAGGATCTCTACTGCTTAATAAAGATTATGGGCTTGTTTAGTAGCACTATTTGACAGAGGAATTGCTAGAGCACAGTCCTTCCTGACATGGAGAGAAGCATTGAGCTCTCTTTCCAGACAATCCTCCAACCCTTTGGTTTACTCCAAAGCCCCTGGCTGAGGGAAGGTCCCACTCACCAAAGCCTGCTTGTGGTGAACACTGAATATATCCACAGGGTGACACTAATTCTCAGGTGAGGATAAATACAAACACCCATGAATCAGTAACAGGATCACATTATGGGTAATGAAGATCTATTTGCACAGTCATGGAAAGGATTGGCCAAACAAGAAAAACACACAGGGGCTGGGCTCTGCAGGACATTAATAAGGCACTGATGAGATACTTCAGAGAATCATAAAATTGTTTGCGTTGGAAGGGACCTTAAATCTATTTCCAACCTCCTGCCATGGGCAGGATACCTCAGGTGGCACTAAGCAGCTGAATCACAAAATACTTACATGTATTTACTACTAACTAAAGATCTCAATGGAGTTCAGCGTTTCCAGAACAACTTTGTGCCCTCTAACTAGAGTGGGAACTCAGACACCTCCACCCAGCTACCTAAATTATCCAGAGCCTCCATCCAGCGCTCTGCATCAGGACCCACAAAGTCAAAGAACAATTCTCATTCCTTGGTCTCAAGAAGAAGGAGAAAGGAGCACTGTATTTTTTCCTGCACCCACTATACTGACACAGCACACGTTAAAAATACTTGCAAAAGTTATTACTGCAAATGACCCTTGATCCATATATCAGGTTCAGCTTCATCAAAAACACATGAAGATGTATCTGAATTCTTGCATTGTTCCAAGTTATGGGGCAGATTGTAACCCATCTTGGGTGAAGATAAGCGGCAAAAATCTTATTTGCAAGTGACCACCTCTCTCTATTGACTGTTGACAGCCCCCTGCCCCACAGACAAAGGTCCAGCTGAAGATATTCTCTATTCCATCCCTTCATGATTGTCCAGACACACACTAGCTGTAGCAGAAGCTTGAATGCATGTGAGCAGTAAATCTGGGTATCTCAGCCTGGAGCTTATTAAAGTTAGTAATTTTATGGAGATGATTTCCAATCCTCATCTGCAGCATCCAACAGCTTCTGCAGCACAGCATCCGCCTCTGTGTTGCATAACATCACATTTGCAACAAACACAGACAACTGTGGCAGGTCAGCTGCCACATGGCAGCTTGCAAAAGCACAATAATTTTCTTGTGACCCTGAGCTACAACACTTAAATAGCTCAGATGCAAATATGCAATTTGTATTCTCACCAGTTCAAAGACACTCAAATTCTAATGTAAGTTGATAAGAACTTGATGGAAGAAGGTTTTATTACAGTTTTTTAAGCCTGTCTCTTGTCTAGATGGAGCTGAAAGCACTGTGGAAACACACTGGAAATTGTATTCATTACATAAACCAGCCTGGCTAAAATCAGAACCTCCATGACATGTCTTCACTTGGGTGAGCCAAACTGGAAACTGTGGGTTTGGTGACAACCATTGCACAGGTACAAAACTATTTACTTCCAGAATAATAGTCACAATTCCGGTCATCTGTGATCAAGAAAGATGAACTGGAAATCAGGATGGTGCAGAGAAGAGCACTGGGATTATCTAAGGAATGTCGAACTTCATACATGGGAGGAGAGGCTTGTTTTAAGTATCAGAACAGAAGCTGAAAGTTGATATGACTATTTAAGCTACAGGACAGTTTTGGCAAGAGGACAAATGGGTACTAACTGTCCATGAATAAATTTCAGATGGACATTAGAAAAGAGTTTTAAACTGTCAGAAGAGTGAGGGTTTGAAGCAGCCTTCTCATAGGAGCAGTTATGGCATGAAACCTAACCCCTTTTAGGAAGGAACACACCAAATTTATGAACAGATTATGTTACGTGGGAGGCTGAGGTAGCATGTGGCTGAATTGGTTGATCCGTGAGGCTCCGTTCAGGCTACCTCTGAAAAAATTTAAAATTCAATTTTCAAATGCCCTTTATACTTTCTGTATGTAATGCTGAGTGTAGAAATACTTTCACTTTGCAGCTAAGCCCTCTATTGTGTTATTTCCACCTTGGACAAATAAAGGAAGTAATTGGAAAACGACAGGAAAAGCTGATTTTGTGATGTTACAGACACTAAAATACAAAGATAAGGTAAAAGAAATCAGTTCATATGCATTCATGGGGTGATTAACACCCTCTGTAATATTTCGGTATTCGACCCTCAGGAACAGCTTTTTTTTTTTTTTTTTTTTTTTTTTTTTTTTTTTTTTTTTTTTTTTTTTTTGTGTACTTAGACCCTGACCAATGTGTGCCAAACTCGCGTGTTATACACAGGGAATTAGAATTAACGCACAATTCAAAGCATGTCAGTGGCAGACAAAGCAGAACAGAGGAGAAATATGTGGTAAATAACCAAATAAGCTAGTTTCAGAAATGAAGGTATTATATCTGTATTAGCCCAGGACAGTTATCCAGAATTAGTCATTCACTCAGATCCCAATTTTGTGACAGACAACAAGCCAGTCCATATATTTTCTTGGACTGCTCATTATACAGCCCATAAGTTTGTTAAATGCACCTTTATTTAATCAGAATTTTTTCTGGACTTTTATATGTACCAAATTCTGTTGTGATCCAAGTTCCAACCTTTCCCAAGTCTATATGACTTTGTTTTCACCAAAGTTTTCTCAAAGAGGGCTTTGAAGACAGAGGTAACGAAGATGAGGTAGTGTCTTCCCCCTAAGACTCTAAGAGAAGCAGTTCTAAAATCAGTTCTCTCTCTGTGGTTATGTTATGCACACCTCTTGAAGGAAGGTACTGGAACTTTTCTGCAGGAAACACACAGACTGAGCAGGTTGAATTTTGGCTTCCCCATCTCCCAGGTCCTACAGGTTCCCGGATCTGAGCTTTTGTCTCTATATAGCTCAGCAGATCTTTCCACAACTGAGATTTAAACAGCTCCTGCAAAAAAAGTTGTTTTCAGGCTACTTAAAGACATCAGCTCAAAGCAACAGACTGTCCTGGGCCTGAGCAACAAGAAAATTGACACCTGTTAAAAATAAAAAAAGAAAGTATGATTATCTAATCCAAAAGCATGAATGTACAAAATGGAAAGGAAAAGACCATTCAGATCAGATTTGGCCTCTGGCCATTGTTCTCCAGTTTTCCTCTGACAGCTTTGCTGCCTGAGCATTATTCAGGAACAAGATCCAGGAAGCAGCCTAGCCAAATTGGGTTGTTCCATTAAAAACTTTTCCTTTTGCTTCTCTCTCTTTCACTGCTTTGTTCTACTCTAGATCATGGTGTAAGGCTTCTCTTTATTTCATGAAGATGTGCACCGTCATTTATCACACACAGCTACATCCACTGGCTGGCAAAGTGCTAAGGGCCATCATAAAATTGTGAAGAACTTAGAACTCACCCTGTCACTTCTCATCTGCCTCCAAAAATTCCATCCGTTTTGTCAGACATGATTTTCTGTTCCAGAAACTCTCCCAATTCCTTTGTATCAGCTCATATTTTTCCAGATGTTTTGTGATCTCATCCTCTGCTAATGTCTCCAAGACTTTGCCTACTGTCAAAATTTAACTTTATTGCAAGCCTGCAACTCCCTGATTTCACCTTAGTCCTCCTCGTATGGAATGTGTTTACATCCGCATTGTTCTTGTCCCTTAGTACTCTTTCCCGTTACAATAAGCTCCTAAGTTTTCTTTAGCTGACCAGTATCCTCTTCCATCATCTCTTTCATGAGATTCAGGTGTGACCATCTGAGCCTTACATCCGTCTCCAGCTGTCTCCTTTTCCTGGTGATTTTTTAATTTTTTTTTTTTTTTTTAAAAGATTGACCCTCAAATTACTTTGGCTTTCAGAATCTTTTGTTTAATTTCTGGCACTGTATTTTGTTTCTTCCTGGAGACCTACTTATCACTGATGGTAGAGGACTAAGGCTGAAGTAATGATGATACATTAGCTAAGACAATCCACAGACTGACCATTGTTTATAGAGCTTTTTATGTCTGGACAAGACTGGTAGTGATAAAAGATAATGAATATCAGGTGTTTTCTTATTGCTTTATGTGCCAGTGAAGAACTGCTCAGTTTACTGAAATTGTTATCTGGAATATCAGACCTGGCAAATTGTTCAGAAGTTCTATGGTCATGTGTGCTGGCAGAATGTGTTCACGTGGATGAGATGGTCACAACTACGGGATGCAGTAGCTGAAAATCAGCTAATTTATCCACCATTAATGTGTCCAGACCCAAGAAGAAACAGAATAACCGATTTGCACCAAGACATCCCCTCTTCTCATCATGGAGATGAGAGCGTTTGGGCCAGTCCTGGGGCTAGAGGAGTGATTTGAGTCCAGGCATCTTGCAGTCCTCTAGGATCCCCAAAAGATGTCGCTCACTTTGGAAACATCTTGCAGAATATAAACATAGTCATACCCAAGCAGATACAGAACAACTTCAAAAATGCTTGACATTTAACAAATTGTATGGCCCATTTGTAATTCATCCTGTCAAATTTTGTGGACAAGCTGTATTTCCATTTTAAGATTATGTGCAGTGTTAAGAAACATAGTTATGTTTACATAAAACACAACAGAGGAAAAAAAATCTCATTTTAAAGCCAAAAGCTGACAGTCTAGTTGTTGAGTACCCTTATAATTTTTCTGATCAGGCAAGGACCCCTTTTCATCAGGCCAAACAGAGGCTTCGTGCTGTAAAAACGGTTTGACTGGGATCCTTGCCTAAACAAGAGCACAAAGCTCTTGTTTTCTCTGTACCTTTTCTTTAACTAACTGTAGGGTTTAGTTCTTCATGGGCTCAGTTTAACATCTGTCCTGTGGTTCCAAAGATGAGTAAGTTAAAGGTAGGGAGATTGCCTTACAATGAGGGAGCATAAGTATTTTTAATATCCAAGCACTCGATTTATTTAACAAAACTTGAATTCCTCCCTCCAAGCTTTTAGTCACGCATAGGTGGTTACCACTCTCTTTGTCCTCGCTCTGCCCCCTCAGGAGAGGAGGCTTTTGGGTCATTGGGGTCACATGGAGTCTGATGATGCAGACTCAGGTCTACTTAGCAACAGGCTTGGACAATTCACAGGGGCTGAGATCCTGCACCAGAAGATTTAGGGATCACGGCTCTCAGAGATGCAGGACTATGTCTGATCCATTGCTGCTCTGCCTTGTAGGAAATTTCCACAAGGACTTGCACAAGGACTTTTTATTTCTTTGTTTACACTCCTCCTCTCCACCCAATAAGCATGAGGTTCCTAATATAGCTTTGAGGTTCTTAATATAGCTTTGACTCAGCTTCCTATTCCACCTGAAAAGTGGGGATAACGACACTATCCTCCTTAATTGGTGTGATTTAAAACAAATGCACTGAGGGCTTTAAGCTGCCACTTAAGATAATGGAAGTTGGTGGCAATTTGGTACCAATAGACATAAATAACCAGTAGATGGGACCCCACTGGCTTTGAGATTTTAGTAAATTATTTGAACAGTTTAGATTATTCTACCACTCAGATCAGTGAAAGAGTTTCCTTGGTTTGTAACAGATATAAGTGTCCTTGAATAAGAGCCCCATATATCTACAAGCATTAGTCATTTTTAGCACATGAGTTATACAGAGAGCTGAAACTGGTGATAACTTCCCTTCTTGCTGAGTTTGTGCAAACATTTCCTGAGGCTTTCAGTTTTACCACAATAGAAGGCTTTTAAAGCTTGGATGGGGATAACTTGAATTATTAGCATCAGTCCCCCAGCCCAACCACAAGCATGTCTGAGCAGCTCTTGCTGATAACACACTGCAACAACTACATTTTCCTCACACATACCCATAAAATAAGCTGATACTTGTGATCACCATCAAGTAGGAAATCACCGGTTTGATGGGACTGCTGCCCCCAAATAACCTTTCAGCTTCTTCCCTCCGTTTTCAGCCTGACCGTTTCAACACACGGTGCAAGCAATTTCTCAGTGAAACCACAGGTTAACAAGGATTAACCACTCTGTTAACAGGTATTGAGGGCACCTGAGGCCAGTGGAGTCAGTGGCTCTCTGTGATGACTAAAAGCAGCAGGTTTGGTGCTCTGTGACTGCACTTCAGATGGGAGGGTTTCCTCACAGTCGTGGCATGCAAGATTGGCTCTGGAAGCCAACCCACTGGTTTCACCCTGGCTTTCAGCACTGCATGGCCAGAGAGACCTCACAAGTGCAGGAGAGCAGATGATAAAACAGAGACTTCATTTCCTTCCACATGTGAGCAGAACAATGCTCCATCCCAGCTGGAGGCCAGCAGCATGTTTATAACTCAGTGAACTTTATATTTCCTTGCCTGCTACTGACTCTCCTCCGGTTTCTCTCAGTGGCCAGCCATGCCATTTTCCTCCCATATGTACACAGGCCATCAGGAAATGCTGATTGCTCCTTAAAGAACCTCACTGCTGAACCCCCTCCTGGCCCAGCAGTTTCCTTTTCAGTATTCTCCATCACTTTTCCTGTTCAAATTCCTCCACCTGAACTTGCATCTGCTCACATGACATGAAAGGTGTCAATGAAGATTTGGGAGATTTCTCTGTTTAGGCTTGAACCAAGCATGGAAATCTGTCCAAGAGCCAGCTCAGGTTTGCTGAAGGCCACCACACATTTATATGCACCTCTGTGTCCAGGCAGCTGAGGACAGCAAGGGATAGGTTGTAGCCACACAACTTACTCATGATTTGTCATTCTTTCCCACAGAGGTTTCCACATACAATTCCAGGTTTCACAGAATCATTAGGGTTGGGAAAGACCTCTAAAATCTTGGAGTTCAGCCATTCACCACCATATTCACCACTAAACCATGTCCCCAAGTGCTACACCCAGCCACCTTTTGAACACCTTCATTGATGGTGATTTCACCAGTTTCCTGGGCAGCCTGCTCCAATGAGTGACCAGACTTTCAGTGAAGAATTTTTTTCCTAGTATCTAATCTAAACTTCTCCTGGTGCAGCAGGGAAAGATGTCTTTCAAATTAACTGAGAAGGCTAAGAGAAGGGCTTCATATTTGAATATTTTTTTCTTTTCTCATTCTCCAAAGAAAGAGAAAAAACTAGGATTTTTAAAATCACTTTCTTCTTAAAATATTTCTTTTTCTCAAAAAGGTCCTCTAATAATAATCATTATGATGAGCATTTTCTTTCTGTCCTAAAAATGACGGATAATGTTGCATTTACAAAAACTTCTGCAGTACTGCTATAAAAACAGTTGGACTAACAGGAACAACTGATTATGTTAAAGTCTCAGCAAGACATAACATCCATAATGCAAAAAACCAAGGAAAAAGATACCTGCCACTGTAATGTTTAACTTTAAGAATAAAACCACTTGAAAATGAGGAGGTCAGGAGTATTTTAAGAAGTGGAAAGGCACAGCTAAAAGGTTCGAATGACAGCAGTTGCTATGGAGACTTTTAAAAATGAAGTATTGTAATGATTTACAGTATTGATCAACTAAAATTCTCCCTAAAATTTCCTCTGATTTTATCTGCTTTTAAAAGATCAGAAAGGGTTTTTTTAATGAAAGGGAGGAAAAAGAGAAGAGCATAATATATTAGGTTAAATATTAATACATTAATAAAGCAGGACAAGAAATAATTTGAGGACACCTCTGCCAAAACCAATAAAAAACACCTTAAGAAAATGTTCTAAGTACTTCTATTTGAAAATCTACCTGTCAGAGAGCTCAAAGAAATAACAATTGATTCAAAGAAAAGACAGTTCTCAGACAAGATAAAACACATCAGAAAAGTTCAACACTTCTTTGTCAAGAAGCAGTGAAATGTTCTTGCAATAAAACATTCCTCTGTGTTGGATTAAGCTGAAGAATTGTGTCAAAATGAAGTGTTATTAGCAGAAATTTTAGAACAAGCCAATAAAATTTAGCGGTAAGAAATGGCCAAGATCAGATATTATTCACTCACAAGTTCTGAAGAAATTCACATACAAAAGATAAAACTTATTAATTGTGATCTGGGATCCACCATTTACACAGGACCCCGTGCTAGAGGAGAAGACTACGGCAGCCATAAATCTATCTCCAAAAGCTCCAAACATCATCTTGGGAATGCCAAATAATATTCCAACTTCTCTTTAATGCACGTTGGTAGATGTATTAAATTTCCCTGGAAACATTCAAGGTCAGACTGGACAGGGCTCTGAAGAACCTGGTCCTGTGGGAGGTGTTCCCGTTCATCACAGGGGGTTTGGACTGGGTGACATTTAAAGGTCCCTTCCAACCCAAATCATTTTGTGATTCTATGAAATAGCAGAATTAGTAGACTATTGATCTGATAAAAGGAACACAGCACCACATTTCTCAAAAGTCAGGAGTCATAAATTTATTATGAACCTCTGAAGGAATAGAAGGGCATATAGGGTTTGGGAAGCCAGTCGGACTACTCAGGTTTTTGAAAAGCTGTCAACATAATCTCACAACAAAGTATTTTTAAGAAATTAATCTTTCACATTGCAACAAAAAGTATCTTGACACAGACAAATGGCTGAAATTTTGAAAATAAGTTTGGTGGAGTTTTTTTGTTTGCTTTCTTTTTTAATTTTTTTTCCTTTTTTTTTCTTCTTTACTTCTTTTTTTTTTTCTTTTTTTTAACAGGGAAGGAATTTTTTCATGTGGCTGAAGTGAGAAGGCATCTGAATCTTGTTGCTTGTTTTGCCACTCCCTCAGCAGCAGATTTTGCTTAAACGTCTCTGTGCCTTTTCAGCGTGCAAAATGGAGAGAACATTTCTTCCCTTTCCTCGGGGCTCCTTATCTCATTGCTGTGTGCAAAGCTGTTGTGAACCTGAATATTAAAACTGCAAAGAATTAGAGATCATTAATATTAGCTAATACTGCCTTCACCGCACGTAACAATTTGACTTTGGAAAGTCAAGTCTACACAAAAAAGAGAAAAACGCTTCTTTGTACTTGGTGTGGATGGATTATGATCATTCTAGGACTTTAGTTATGTTTGTTGGCATAAACTTGGAGAAGTTTCAAACAGCCAAAGTAAAAATAAATCTTATTATTGTACATTTATACTAAGCAGGGTTCACAGTTTCCTCTTTATTTTTTTTAGATTGCTATTTTGATTTTTTCCCCTGAAAAACAAATACTGGAATATAATGTTATTTTAACTTTGAAATTTATGGTCTTCCTGACAACAGGTAGTCACAGTTGCATTCTTGCAAAAGAAAACAAAATTAAAAATATAGACACAGGAAATAAAATTAATTTTAAAATATATGAAAACATTTATTCTGTGCATCAGCCCAAGTGAACAGACAAGTCTCTGACTGATACCCACCACAGACTGCAGTTTCTTGAATTGATTGATTAATAGGACAGAAATGAGGAGGTGTGAATTTATTTTGGACTTCAACGGGGTTGAACAAGGTTTGGCACAGTTCAGCTGGACTTAATCTGCATTTTAAAGTCTATGAACAGTGACCACCTACTGGCACCCTTCAATGTGTTAGGTCCCATAGAAAGGAAACATTTTGCAGCAGACTTCATTTCAGCTAATGTTCCTGGATTTATAAAGGCACTAAAAAGGCAACAGCAATCTGATTTCAAACTAACAAAATACCCCTTTTCCCTTAGCGGGATCGAAACTCAACAGAAGACTCAGGGAAGAAGGAGGAGGGTAGGTGGGATTGGAGAAACAATTTCTCATTGTTTGGAGGTAGATTGTTCTTTTGAGGGCAACATTACCCTGAAAATAAAATTAAATTCCTTTCGGGTGTTTTCACCATTAAGCATCAAGATTTTCATTTAACTGCGTGAAAGGTAGTAAAGAAGTAATAAATAACGATTCAAATGGGAAAAAGCTGCAGAGGAGGAAAAAAAAAGTGCTGAAATGCTGAGAATTTTATCTGAGCTAAAAAAATGGTAGCAGAAAGATCTCACTGTATTTTGCAGCAAGGATAATTAAAAACAAAGCCGTCTTTTAAGATAGAGCAAACATTCCCCACCATCTCCTTTTTCTGGCAAAGCCAAGAAACACCCTCTGAAGTAAAATAACCATAACAAGAAAAGGGATCTTCTTGAAGAAATTTTGACTCATAGTTTACTGCTTTATAAGCAGTTCAATAGAAAGATGTTCCACGCCAAGGCAACAAGTCAAGAATTCACATTTTTAATGCTAGTTTAGTCTCCTATGTGATTATTTTTACAACATCTGCAATTAAAGACAGATTTTTCAGCTCCCTGATTGTGACTGGATAGAAAAGGGTTTGCACACACACAAACACGGAGGGAAGGAAAACACCACCTCTCTCTGTAATGGTCTTCATTAAAAACAGCTTTGCCCAGCTTCTGTTTTATTTCATTTTGATGATTGAAATTTTTCCTGTCTGGTAAGTGGTGTTTTCTTTTTCTTCCTTACACTTCACTGGTCCAAAGGAAAAATCTGATAGTCCAAACTCTGGCATTTTCAGTCCTTTTTCAGAAAAAGGTTGTTGCACTTGCAGGGGAGCGATGGGGTTGGGGTGGGAGGGAGAAAGAGAAAACTTACGACCTGCAGAATCACTGCTCAAACTGCAGGTTATTGACACTCACACAGTTTTTGGGGGAGTTTCATGCAGGTCCCAGTAGCACCAAAGACTGGGAGTGATAAAACTGGTCACCCCTTTGCATCCTATTGCACCTGTTTGAGAGTTAATGGCTCAAGGCACGAGTTCACCTTTCAGACTCCCCTAGCTGCCCCCAAACCTTTTTCTGCACTAATCTGCAGACTTTGTCCCTGCGTTTTTCTCAGTTCTCCAGAATGATTTTAAAATAAAAGGACGTCACTGACCATGAAATTGCCTACTGTGCCTTTCAATGCTTCGGCACTTGTGTTGCCAGGACTTGCATCTGTCTTTGCAAACCAAAATTGCTTTGTAGAAGGAAAACAGCAGAACAAAAAATCCAGGAATCATTTTGCCAATTCATTATAGCATTTTTATAGACATTGACTTGGTTCCAGGTAAAATATGACCTTACAAGAAATTATCATTACTATTAAACTACACTCCAGGTCAAGAATTCTGTGAATCTACTTTCAGTGGAGGCTCTGGAGAAAAATCTGTTTCCCTACGATCAAAAAGAGAGGGAGACATAAAAGTTTTATAGCCTTGAAGGTTCCTTCTTTCATTACCCATTCTAGATGAATCTGACTCCATTCAAGAGGTGTTTTTATTCCAGTGCTGAACTGGTGTGGACATTAGCCTGGCTTAGATTCTGTTGGCAGTGTGGCACCTCAAGGATGTTCAAAGTGGACAAATATATGAGGTGTGGGGGAGGGGGTACATTTCCAGTTCCCATCCTTTTTTCTTGCTAGGATGGGAGTAACACAGAGGTTTGGCCATGTGTCAGGTGGGAATGAGGATTTTGGGGCTGGGCTGGGTCAAGAGGAGTGGGCATAGGCAGAAAGTCTTCAGTTTCGGGCCCCAACACCCTTGAATGCCACCAAAGAGTAGCTTATCAAGGCATTGTATTTTTATCAGCTGGATCAGACTTTAACTTGTGGGGATGGCCCAGACCTCAGTGTTCAACTATTTAATTTGTTTATTAAAACACCAATTTCCCCTTTCTCCTTTAACACCAAAGTCTCGGAGCCATAGGCAGCATGAAGCTGGACTGCCATGCTGCCCAGACCTGCTTTCTTGGGATGGACTTGGATTTATAACTTGCTAATCCATGTCCCAGTGGGAAGGTGGGAGGTTCTGCATCCATGTTTCTCTGCGTGTGTGCACACACGCACGTACTCGGGAAGCGCTGGAGCTCCCAGGGCTCTCCAGGACCCTTTGGAGGGGAAATCCAGACCTAGAGACAAAAAAGAAGGTAGCATTCATGCCCAAGCACATAGTGGGGTAAACATATTTTGTAAATGGAAGTTTGTTACTCACATTGTATGACGGGAGCGGCTGTTTACCCACTGCCGGTCAGATGCCGGCGTTGCCAGAGGCTGAACGATTCAGCAGTGATGACTTATAAATAGTGCTGACCAGAAACAGAAACAGTGCAGAGTTTTCATTAATAAGAAAAAAAAAAAAAAAAAAAGAGAAGTCTTGACTATTTTTTTCATTTTATTTTAGGGGTAGAGTTAAAACTACATGCCATTATTGATAATTCTTTTTCCTCCCTCCCGACACTCTTGTATCCCTCTTATAATTTTGTTTTGTGGCTTAATTTATTTTGTTTAATTTTATTTTAAATTTGCCTTTTTTGTTTGAATATTTTATTTTGTATTCTATTTTACCTTGTTTCACCACTGCAAGAAAGGAGTAAGGGCAGGAGAAAATAAAAGAAAAAAGAAATAGTGAAATGCAGGTAGATCTTAGCATCTGGGCATATGTTGAAAACTAAAATTCCCATTTTTTAATTAAAACAGGCTTCAAATTAAAACTCTAATTTTGTCAGGGAAAAATATTTGTTATTAAGAAAAAAAGATTTTAGAATTCCAGATAGTAATAATTTCTGTGTGTTTAGGGCCCACTGGCAGATACAAAATCTAATGCCCCACTTCCCTGGAAAGACAGAGTAGCTCAGGAAAGCTAAAATTTAATAGAAAAATTAAGATAACCCCTCTGTGCATGAATATTTTCTGAGAACCTCTTTTAAATTCCCCCCTCTGCAAGTCAGCCCTGGATGCCATAAGAGAAAGAAAGAAGGTAAAGATGTGAGGAATCTGGATTTTGCTCTTCAGCCAGTGAGAGCGTCCGTGATGGAGCAGCTGTCCCTGGTGATACAGGTTTGCATCCTCCCGCCAAACACAGCCAAATCTCTCCATCGTGTTGTTCCACACTGAAATTAAATACTGCAAATTCCAGGTCAGGCACTCGCTCTTTTTGAAATCTAAAGTGATCGTTTCCCTGTGCCCAGTTTTGATTTCCTGAGCATAAAAGTGATGTGTGTTCTCCAAAGCATTGGCCCACACAAGCTGGGCATGTACCCACAGGTTTTGAAGGTTTCCTTTATGAATCTCATGGAGAAATGTGGCTTCAGAAACCAGACAAAAGTCTGCCCTAACTCAATGGGTGCTTTTCTTGTGCAAGGACTCAGGACCACAGAGCATAAAAGCCAGAGAATCTTTCTTTTGCTTCTTACAGGATGATAATCCACAAAACTTTATGAAAATTGCAAGTTTTGCTTGCAAGACAGTGGGCAGATGACCAGTTCTTGAGAAAGAAAGGGGAAAAAAAAAAAAAAAAAGTGCAGGGGATGAGAAATAAAAAGAAGAAAATCAAAGACAATATACATCTTTCTGAGAATTAGCAGTGAAAGTGTGGCCACTTCAATTCCAGCTTCTTCCCAGCACATCCTCAGCTCATCAGCCCCTTTCTTCCCAAAGCAAAGAACTGGTCTTTCTAATTTGGCAGAAAGCACAAGGAGGAAAAGCTGGTAATTTTTTTTATCTGTAAAGGAACAGAGTTTTTTTCCTGTTCCACAAGGTGGCAACATCGCTTCAGAGCTTGCAGCATTCTGCAGGGTGCAAAGAGTGAGAAACTTCCTAACTTTTCAGCTATTTCAAACATGTTCTTTTGGACAATTTAAAATTAAGGGGGTAAAAAAAGCCATTGTTATAATTTTACAATCTTTATGTTTTCTAAACGTGTGATATAAAATTATATCTGTCACCTTTTGTACATTTTACTGTACTACCTATAGAATCCCATTTGCTGCAGCTCTTTCTGTACAACTCAGCACAGGGAAAGGCTGGTTTAACACTCTTTAACTGAGTGGAGGCTCAAATCTTAAATCAAAATGCACAAAATAAGAAATGGATCAAAGCCAAGCTTTGATCTTCAAGGTTGATAAGAAACCAAATTTTGTTTTGCATTTTTAGGCAGAGTTTAACTTTACATTTAAGTAACTTCTTAGAAGTCAAACTCTGTGTCTCACAGACTATCCTTTCATATCTCTCCTTCTTATGTTCCTAACCCCTATTTCTTTTCCTAAACAATTAGTTCTGCTGCCTTAAACGACACCTCTGCATTTCACTAATGGCTGCATGGCTATTTATTCTATGGAAGTTGAAAGCGACTGAAAGAATCCTATCTTCCTAAAAAATTCAACTCACCCCCTCTGCTTGGTCTGCACAGTAATAAGGATATAAAAGTATGACAGTTACAAAAAATAAAACAGAAGACAATGGATGTTGTGAAGTTCAAGGCCCTTTTATTTCCCACTCTGGATCTTGTCAGCTCTGATATAAAGGGTGTGAATAATTTGCCATGTGTGCCTAACATCCTATCAGCCCCCCAGATCAGAAGGAAAATGACTTGTGGCCATTCTGGGGATCATGAGTTGGTGAAGACCAGGAGAATCAATTCAAGGGTCCCACCACAACGAAAACAGTGTGCCCAGGTGGCCAAGAAGGCCAGTGGCAATTGTACCAGCAATTGTGTGGTCAAGAGGACCAGAGCAGTGACTTTCCCTCTGTGCTGGGCACTGGTGAGGCCACATCTCAAATGCTGTGTCCAGTTTTGGGTCCACCAATCCAGGAAGGACACTGAGGGCTAGACAGTGTCTAGAAAACTAGGGAAGGGTCAGGAGCACAAATCTAATGAGGAGCAGGTGAGTGAGCTGGGAGTTTTCTAACCTTAATGATTCTGTGATTCTGTGATCCTATGACTTCACCACCTTGTATCTACTTCAGGTGTGAATCCAAGCAAGGCTCCTGTAACATTCCAACCACACATCAGCAGCCTTTTCTTTTACAAGCTCCTCATTCTCCTCAAGTGTGTCTGCACTAGAGCAGCTCCAGATGTGGCCCAAGAACATCTTATCCAGCTCTGGATACTCCACTGCTTCAGGGCATTTTCATGGCCACCTGTAGAGCCAAATGAACTTTCCACCTCTGTGCACACTGCATTGCTCCCAGCTGCCCTTGCAACCACAGTGTCAGGCACACTTAGGAACAGCTGTCCCCCAAAATTACATCATGTTATCTGCTACCAAGGCAAATGGGATCCATGGGCAAGCAAGACTCAAGTTGCCTTTATGCTTCTCATGAGTGTTTGGAACTAAATGAACTTTAAAGTCCCTTTCAGCTCAAACAATTCTGTATTTCTATGGACTGTGGTGCTGGCTCTACAGAGCAATGTGGCAAATGTATGCATAATGTATTCAGAGATGAGGTTCATCGTGTATATAGGCTGGATATGTGGATATAGGTTGTGGGAAAAACCCTTGCAAACACGCTGCCAGGCTTATTCCAAAGCGTCGTTGGCAGGATTGGGCCTGGTGCTGGTGAAATGTTTCTGTCTCTCTGTAGATCATCACTGCTCATACACCCTTGAGATGAGAACTGAAGGCAGTGTCTTTCATTAACCCCTCTGCAATCACCAACTCTTCTGCTGCTCAGAGGTGGGCTGGGAGTGAGGGCTTTCCTTTGGCTGTGCCTGTCTCTTCCTAAACCAAGTTTCTCCCTCATTCCATGGAGAGAAACCATATGTTTGGTTTTAGTTGGGCTGCTGGGCCCAGAGATGCCTTAATAATGGACACTCATTTGATTTGTATATAAATGAGTAACTAGAGAGGGTAACTCAGCTCCTATTTTTTACAGCCCAGGCTTCTCTAAGGAAACCTTGGACACTGCTCTTGGTTAACACCACAGATTGGAGTTGGGAGTGCTGATACAAAGCTGCTCCCTTGTTAGCAGCTGCATAGGCTTTAACTTTTCCTTTCTTCCTCCTCTCCTCCCCCCTGCTTTTTTTCCATTGTAACTCAGAGTGCATTTTTGCAAGATATCCCTGAAATTACTATTACTACATTGCAATATTAGATCAATGCAGTGGTAACACACTCCAGATTGTTATGGCATTTGCATCTTGATGCCTTCCATACTGTCTTGTGGAATCCAACCTAATACCACGATTAAAATGCCTTTTCCATTTCTCTAAGACACTCTGCCTGCTGCCATTACATAAACGTCTGTCTGTCTCAGGTTTTTTACTGGCACCCAGCACTGAGGTCTTTGGGAGCCTAATGAAAAGGACCTCCACTCATTAAAGAGAGATGGAGGTTCTTGCCAAAGCCTGGGATTAAATTAGAGTCTGTTTGGTTTCTCTTCTCACTGACATTGTTACGAATCAGGAAAAACACTCCATTCAAGTTGTCTTAGAGCAGTGCAAAGGCAGTGTGAGTTCAGAATCAAGCTTGTTCAGTTTAACACCAGCCTTCCTCCATCTCCTCTGGCAGCTTGTTTACATTCTGCAACTTACCTGCTGAAAACAGCAACCCTTGGTCTAACACAGTTCCTTCCCACGGGCAAGCAACAAGCTTCAGAGACAGGAACTTTTCAGGAGTCACCTTCAGGTGGGATGGGAGAGAGGAGAAAAATTACCAAAAGAATGAAAAAAGAAAAAGACACATCTGAGCTCCAACACGCTTAGTGCCACAGTCTTTGAGGGTGGCAGAAAGCATCTTGGTTGCTGCCGACAAAAAGAGTGGGCATATTATCAGATATTATGTGACCTTGGGCTGACTGCAGAAGGAGAAGCAGCAGCCCATCTCTGGTGAGGCACTGGGCATGCTTGCCAGAGAACTTGTGGACACTCCAGCCCTTAAAACAGGGTGACTATGAAGGTCCCCTCTTACCTAAACAATTCCATGATTCTATGTCCCTTGTTGAGAGCTGCACCCCCAGTCTTGCACTCCTCTTCACATCCTTGTGAGGATTCAGAAAAGCAAAGCAGATGCACAGGGGGAGGCACTACTCACACCACCAGATTTTCCAAGCCTTTTCTCCAAAGACTTGTACTCACAGTAGCAGGAATTCTCACTCTTGTCCCATCATGAAAGCAGATGAGACCAGCTGGCAGAGGAGCCTTCATTTTTCAGTGTCTCCAGGGACAGGTATAAACTTGACATGAGATTAAATGTACATCAGGAGCTGTGCTTCTGTAGGCATGGCATCCACAGGCTGGTAAGAGCAGTTTGACACTATCTTGTTCAAGAAGCTCCCACCACATCGAGAGCCAAGGAAGTAAAAAGGAAGCCCTTGATGACAACCCAACAGATCTTAAATCCATTCCCCACAAATGTGAAACTACTGGCTTCAGTGGGATCCCACAACACAGTTGGCATTCAACTGGGAAATCTTTGTTGGTGGTATAATCCCAAGGTTTCCTGCATCACCAGTGAAGAAAAATAAATACTTTCAAGGGGCTGTTTGGCTCTTGGGTAAAAACACTGTTCCAGAGGGATGGGATGAAGCTAGGCCAAGGAGAACAAGCCATTTGGGAAATCAAATGGAATTTAAAAGACCTGTCCATTAAAATGATTGTGTTTGTCCACAGATTTTCGGAAGTCCCTTCCAGGAGGGTCATACTATCATTCCACACATCACAACAGCCATCCTGTGCCATTTTCCCTTTAAAACTGAAAAAGACACCTGACTATCAGGACTGACTCTAGAATGTCTCCTGTCTGCTCTTTTGACATTATTACATGAGGTCAGGGGTTTTTTTGGTTTTTTTTGGGTTTTTTTTGGTTTTTTTTTTTTTTTTTTATGAGGGCAGATCTCTGGGAGAATTTTCAGTTTGAGGGACATCTGTACATCTGCTGCCTATGGCAGCAGTGCTGGCTCATGGAATCTTGAATTACTGATTAAACTGCAGTGTGGTTTTCCAAGTGGTGGTTCCTGCTAGATCATCTGGGAGTATTCTCCAAGTGTAACAAAATGGAGTTGGGCTATCCCCTACTTTCTGTGTCTGTGAACCCTGCAGAGGCACAGAATCTGTTTAATTTGGTTTATGGCAAATGGAAGCATTGGGACTTACTTGTGCATTGATATCTGGGCACTGGTGATGGGCTCTGTCCCATGCACCAGCATCTCTGTGATGTGGATGTTAGTGCCAGTCTTCCTTGTAGACCCAAAAGAAAGTCCATGAGATACAGTGTAAAAAACAAGGGATGTGGGGAAAAAATCACTGCAATGATTGGAATTACTTATTACTGTTATCTGTAAAGGGAAATTAATTCCACTGTGTAAAATGAACAGATTTCATGAACTCTGAAAATGTGCAAAAATCCACACGCAAGCACTGCTATGTCTCTCTTTTGTGATAAAGAAAATGGTTTGTTAGGTAGGAGAAAACAAAGAATTTTCATAGCCACAGTAATATCAGTGCTAGCAATAATAATACAAATGATAATACAGATAATAACAGTAGTAATAACATTATTTCAATTGTACCTCAAATTGAGAAAACCCATAACAATCAATCAGCCAGCAAGTCATTCTCACCGATAACCTGCATGGAAAGCTGCTGGCTAAGTCTTAATGGAATTAAATCCTGGTCCTGCCTTGAGTCGCTATGGAATGCCTACATCTTGCCCTCAGTAATTAAGCATGTAGAAGAGAGAAGCTATTCTTTGCATCACCCACAGGCTACATGGAAGCACTTGGACACACAAGAAAGTCAAGGGCAGTGCAAGGCTGACATATGTTGTAAATTCATCAGGCAGGAGAGGAAACTGAGGCAGAAGTGAGTTGTGCATTGCAATCACACTGCAAATCCACAGCACTCAGACCTGCACGTTCTCCAGCACAAGCCCTTACAGCACAAGCATCACTCCTCATGCACAGCAGCATTTCCAAGTGAAAGCAAGAGATCAAAAGCAAAAGACAGCCTTTCAGATATTCCATTTCATCTGTAAAGGCAAGCATAGGAAGATTGAAATGATTATTTTTTTTCTTCTTGCCCATTCGATTAACATATGCTTGTCTGTGTTTCAGTATTTTACCACATATTTATATGAAATCTCTCTGCCTTTTTTTTTTTTTTTTTTCCCCCCACTTGGCCTCTCACAGGCTTTCACTCATGCCAGACCACTCCAGGAAACTTGCCCACAGCACACCATCCTCATCTGCACAACCTCAAACCAGTTCCTACACCCCAGTCAGGCAGCATCGAGTGCATCTTGGTTGTCTCCAAGAGGAGCAGATTCCTCTGCTTTAAACAACCCACAGATAATCCCCAATCTCCTCAGTGAGCTCAGGAATGCTCAGAAGCTTGTGCCACCCAGTTGCAGCTGTGCCACTGCCTCTTTTCCCGCTTGGGAAGGTGCAGTGAGTCACAGCAGACGACGCTGGGTTCTTCTGGCCAGCGCTCAGGATTGCGGTTTCCAGCGATAAATGCAGCCCGTGGGCAATTTACTGAGGAATTACATCCCGTCCTTCCACCAGCATTCAAGCCCCAGGAACTGATGAGGTTCAGTGCAGAGCATTCAGATTTGGTTTCTTTTTAATAACACTTACTGAACGTGAACAGTGTTAATAATCCCCAGCAGTCATTAAAAGCTTTTCATCTTCAAAGTGCTCTACATATGCTAATTAATGCTCACAACCATCCTGTGATGGTATTATTAGACCCATGTGGCAGCAGGGGAAATGGAAGCAATGAGGTTAAGTAATTTGCTTGAGGTCAGAGGGAGCTGATGATGAAGCCACAGGCAGAACGCCTCATCCTCTGCTCCACCGTGCATCTTCCTCCCACAGCCCTGGCTCTGGTTTGTGCTGTGTGAGCACGAGACAGGTACCAGGAAAAGGGTGAGAAATGACATTTTGTCTTGCATCCCCACAGGCTTTGGCTATGCCACCAAGCCTAAAGGTGTGCCAGCCTACATGTCATATTACTATTACATGAAATGGACCAGCATAGGCCAGTTTTCAGGATAAAGTTACTGGTGCAGCATCCTAAGCCAAAAGAGGCCTAAGCCTTTCCTTAGTGTCCTCTAGACTTAGTGGCCCTAAAGTCAGGCATCTCACAGCTCATCCCACCAGCTAATGGCTCGCATTGTCTCTTTTTAAGCAGTCTGTGGACATTTCGGCTACATTATTTCTAATTTCAAACCCACCATTGAAACCAGCTGGGACAGTGGGGATGTACCTCTGCTTCAAGTCTCGACTTCTAAGTCATAGAATCAGAGAATCTCAGAATGGTTTGGAAGGGACCTTAAGATCATTTTGTTCCCCTCCCAGACACGAGAGGGAACACCTTTCACTATCCCAGGTTGCTCCAAGCCCCACCCAACCCTTTAACCCTTCCAGGGGTGGGGCAGCCACAGCTTCTCTGGACAACCTGTGCCAGGGCCTCATCACCCTCGCATTCAAGGATTTTTTCCTAACATCTAATCTAAGTCTCATCTCCTTGTTTAAAACTGTTCCCTCCTGTCCTATCACTACCTGCCCCTGTAAAAAAGTCCCTTTCATTCTTTTTTATAAGCTCCCTTTAGGTACTGAAAAGACACAAAATAAGGTTTCTCTGGAGCTCTCTCCAGTCTGAATGAACATGGTGACCCTATCCAAAATGCCCATGGGGAGTACTTACCAGCCTGGGCTATCTCCCTAACCATGTCTGAAAATTGCTTATAATACTTTTCTTCTAGGCCAAAAAATTTGCTGGAGGCAATTTCAACATTTTAATGGCACAGCCAACCAAGTCTAGTGCTTAGGTCATTCCATTTTCTAGCCAATATGCAGTCCATGTGGCCAAAGTACAGCTAGAGTCAGCAATGTGGATACTTTGTCCTCAAGGATTTCCCAAGACAAGCTTCACCATCTCTCAACTGTCACCATATAGAAGAAAACAAGACTGAGAGTCATGATTTAGTCAGGATAATGCACTATGCCGGTGCCACAAACACAAGCCCCACTTTGACCCACTGGCCCAAAATTCAAGACCAGATTATTTGGTCAGCTTTGCCTTTCCAAAGCACGGGTACCTGACCATTAACCTGAGCACACTGGCTGGTTTTACATCCAGCTGCTTTATAATGGGTCCAGCTGCCAAGGATTTACTTTTAGCCCACATGATTAGAAGCTGATGAACTTCTCCCTCTATTCTCTACCCATTGAAATAAACACAGAGCTGTGTTTTATTTTTAAAATAAACAAAGGCAGGCTGGACTGAAAACATGGTAGGAATGGCCCTAATTCTGTTCTTGGCTGAACTGCCACTCGTAGAAGGTTGTTTTACGCTTATAGGGAGAAATGACTTATTACTATCAGAATAATAAACTCCTTCCTTTTATGCTTCAAATCAAACTGCAATCTGGCCTGTGCAGAACACATTTCCCACTCCTCCTCCTCATTCTCTTCTTCCTCTACCAGGGGCTTCAAACACAGAATCCAGATGCAAGCTATTTTCCCCCAGCCGAAGGATCTGACTTTTTGGCAAGCTGTGCAAGCTGTTGTGTGGGTGGTTTAAAACTTCCCTCTGGGCCTGTCATGTGGTTAGGGCTGTCTGGGTTGCTCTGAACTTCTGGACACCATTTTCCTTTGACTCACCTTTTATTCCAGCAGAAGCTGGAATAGTGTGCCTAGCAAATGGGACTGCACAGAACTGCTCTGTGGAGACAGGACTTGGACACTTTTTCCCTCTCGTATGAAGTCCTTTGGCTGGGCTCACTAGACGATGCTGTCAAGAGGAAATCCCTGCAAATAGCTGTCTCCCTGACTTCACTTTGAGCCACTTCCTACTCAGTTTCTGAGTGTGTCTCCCATGAAAATTCATGCTCTGTCATGTGCTACTAGTTAAGTCAGCAGCAGAGTCTATTCTGAGTCTACCAGGAAGGTCAAATCACAGCCATCAGGGCTCAGCTCTGCCTTTCCTCTGCACCAGCCTGCCTCTCATTTGATGGTGTGCAAGCAGTGGTTTGCTTCTGCATCTTGAGACAGATTGGAGAGATGACCCCAGTGAACCCATAGTACCAGGAGTCAAACAACCATGTCAGAATTTATCCCTTTTCTTTTTCTTGCATTTAAATGATAATAGTGTTCTGCGTCTTTCTGGTTAAGAGAAGATAGAGCTCTGGTAAACCAGCCCCAAATATCCAGATCTTCAAGCAGTGTGCTCCAAATTGAGCAAACCACTCCCTTCCATCTCATCTGGACTCCATTTGACATCACTAAGTCAGAATTCTGGGTAGGTCCCCAACACTGGGTGGGACCCCAACAATACCATTTCATCACAGACCCCTGAGTGTGTGGATTCCCTACCTGCTGTCTTCCAGCTTTACAAAGACAGCCTCTACACAACAATCTCTACAGTCAGGGTCATCTCCACTTTAACTCCTTCTGAAAGCAGAAGGGATTATTCCTCTGTGAGTAACCTTTGCTATTTCCCAGAGAAAAGCCACTGGATAACCCAGAACAGCAGTGATAGGATGACTGGCACTGCTCAGAGAGGGTGCCCTGGGTCCTGTGACAGGGCTGGGAGATGTGATCCAGGACAGGATTGTCAGTGCTGATAACTTTAGTGTATAATTGGCATATATTGGCAGTGCTGAATTAACAGCTGGACTTGGTGATACTGAAGGTCTTTCCAGCCTTACTGATTCTAGAATCCTATGATTGTATATATAATAGATCACTAACTCACCAGTGAGAGTATTACAGGCAGATGAAAGTAGGTGTGGGTTGTATTTCATGCAATACCTCTTCCCTAAGATGAGCTGCCTCTAGATGCCCACAAAACCTCCCCAGAAGTAAATATAGGCTCTTTAGAGGGCACTTCAAACCTTCAAATGTCCAAAAATTATTAGAGCTGGTCCTTGTGATTCTTCCAATGGGGAAAATAAATCAATTAAAAACCTTGAAACCAAATCACAAGTGTTCTGTACTACTGAGGAAGGCACCTGAATCTCTACCTGAGCTTGCAAGCAACATTTTTGGATAAGTTGCCCAACCTACACATTAAGTACAGTCTTGCCTGGAAGGATCAGAAAAAGCTTAGAGAGTCACCATAAACATTTTAAACAGTAAAATGTTTAAAACCTTGAAATGGATTTGTCCGTTCATGTGGAGAAAGATAATTTTCTGAGAAAGGCTGACAATCTACAGAAATACAGTGCTACAGAAATTAAAAAAAAAAATCAAATTCACCAGATCACACAATCATTATAACATTTAAAAAAGTAAACCCTGGCAAACAGGTTGTGACAGGTTATTCTTGCAACATGCATGAGGAAGTTATTCCTGCCACATGCAGGAGCAAGAAAAGTTGTTGTGCTTTGGAGTAGCTCAGCAGACATGGAAGTCAATTCAGGACATGAAATACAGAAATGAGCATCTTCAACTCAAGGTATGTTCAAGTGAAGTACATAACTAACCGCAAATCTTTGCCCAGAGCTACTTAAATGATGCCAATTCCGTTTTTTAAAGCTCTTAAAATGTTTTGATTAACTTCTCTCAGTCTTCAGAAAACCCACTGATATCTACTGTGCCTATCCTTGAGCTCTGGGCTCCCAGGAAGATGGTTCTTCCCAGGTATTTCTACACTGTTCAGAAGCAAGGTGAGATTCCATGAGGATTTTTATTTCACTATAGAGGTTCCTGTGGTTCAGAGGACCCTCAAACACACACCTGTATACTAGAACTCAAATACTTGGTATCTAGTGTTTGTCTCCACTGATTTGTATAATCATGGAATCACAGAATCATTTAGGATGGAAAAGATCTCCAAGATCATTAAGTCCAGCCTTTTTCTGAACACTGCTGTATCCACTAAAGCTGAGCACACACTGCCACATCCAGTCATTTCTTGACAATTTCTAGGGATGGTGACTCCACCACTTCCCTGGGAAGTCCATTTGAATGGACTAATTATAAACAACTCTTCCTGTGAAGAAATTTTTTCTGATGTGCAGCCTCATCCTCCCCTGGTGCAACTTGAGGTTACATCTTCTTGTCCTGTCCCTTGTTCTGTGGGAGCAGAGCCCAATCCCACCCAGCTCTCCCCTCTTGTCAGGGAGTTGAGCAGAGCCAGAAGGCTCCCCTGAGCCTCCTTTTCTCCAGGCTGAGCCTGCTCCTCCTCAGATTTGTGCTCCAGACCCTTCCCCAGCTCCGTTCCCTTCTCTGGACACGCTCCAGCCCCTCAATGTCCTTGAACTGAGTGGCCCAGAACAGAGCACGAGGTGACCCCACCAGTGTCCAGCACATGGGACAGTCACTGCCCTGGTCCTGCTGCCACACTGATCCTGGTACAGCCCAGGTGTCACTGGTCACCTTGGCCACCTGGACACGCCTGGCTTGTGTTCATCTGCTGTCACCAGCACCCACAGGTCCTTTCCCACTGGACGCTTTCCAGCCACACTGTCCCAGCCTGTGGCACTGCAGGGGTTGTTGTGGCCAGAGTGCAGGACATGGCATTTGGCCTCACTGAACTTCATCCTGTTAGTCTCAGTCCACCCCTCCAGCCTGTTCAGACCAATATACAATATACAATTACAGAATAACAAAATGGGTCAGGTTGGGAGGGACCACAGGTGGTCACCCAGTCCAACCTCCCTGCTGAAGCAAGGTCATCCTAAAGCATTTATTTTATAATAATACTTTACATATATATGTATATAATATTATATTAATTATATTTATAAAAAATAGATTGCTCAACAGAAAGCCTGGGTTTGTCTAAGCACAGATCCATTCCCTTCACATCAGCATGACTTGATGGATTGTGAACACTTATTTCAATGTCTTATTTTGGGTTCAGAACCTCAACTGGCAGCATTCGGGTTTGAAATCTGGCCACAGCTCCCTCAGAACTTCCATTTCATCACCTATAAAATGGAGGATACCATTTCCCTACAGGTGTTTTATAAGACAACTCATTCATGTGTGCTAAGTGTTGAGATACTTGAATGAGTAACTTCGTACCAGAACAATGTCTTGTTTTGTGAATACAACCTCCAAAACTTTTCACACCCTCTTAGGCCTTCCAATACTTCCTGCTTCCCACCAGGCTGGGACAACTCCTTGCAGGACACTTATGTGCCCTATCCTGGCTGTGGAAACAGCAGGTGGCGAAAGCAGCAAAAATGAATAGAGGTGGGATGAAAAGTTATCCAAATATAGTGGAACCTCACAAAAAGTTTCAGCCAGGGGTGGAGTGAGATTGAAAAGGCATTTTTTTCTTTTCTTTTTCTCTTCTAGAAAGCTGGCTATCAATTCCCATCCACAGCAGTGGCATCTTGTTCCCCACGACCACATAATTTTACACAGGAAGAATCAGAGGACTGCCACCACATCTCTGAGAGTGGGGCAAGAGGGCCTGAAGAGCTGCTGAGATGATTTTGTGCCTCTGCTCCCTCCTGGAGGCTCTGGGGGATGGAAAGGGGAGGTAATGGCTGAGGCCCTCCTGCCAAAAGTCTCTCTGGCTGTTTTAAAGCTCTGTTTGCTGGTGGAGGGTGAAAAAGTGTCTTTCCCCCAGCAAAAAGACAGATGAGGAGTTTGAAAGGCACAAATGTTTCAATCTGGTTCATCCTTTCTGCTCATCTTGCCCCAAGTGCTTCTGCTGCGAGCAGCATCCCTCTAACTCCTCCCTGTACCCAAAATCTTCTGATCCTTCTCCCTGCTCAGACAATGTAGGAGCAAGTCCGGAGCAGGAGACAGTGAGTGAATATAAGTACTTTCCCTCACCTCCCTTTTCCCAGCCCTGACATAATAACAAACAGCTCTCCAAAAAGCACTTAAATTTACGAACAGTTTATAAATTCACAGACGTTGATTTATAGACGTTGGCTTGACCCAATATTAGACACTTTGGTTTCTTTTCTGTTTTCAAAGTGCTGCTGTTATGGCTTGGGTTCTGAGCGCCGTCACACACCAGGAGCGGCCTCCGGGGCCTTCCCCGCGGGCTCCGCTCCCCGCAAGGGGCTGGGCTCCCACCCTGCCGGGGGTGGCTCTTCCCCTGCTCAGCAGGATGGCTCCCAGCTGGTTAGCAGCAGTGATGACAGCCTTTCTAGGCAGCTTCATTTCGGCTTCCCCGTCTGCAGGAATGGTGGCTGCGACACGGGGTGTGAGGAGGAGCCCGCGCCTCTGTGTGTGGTATTCCCTGCCTACGAGCCCCCAGTAGGAGCGTGGAATTAACCGCTGAAAAAGCCCAAAACACACGCTTCCCCCACTGGAAAAAAAAAAAAAAAAAAGCCCAAACAAAACCCCTCCATACGCTGCCTGGAGCCACTGTTAATTGGCTAAAAGAAATAAAAGTGAGCAAATTTTTACTCCAGGAATGCTAAAATTCCACAGTGAAAAATTGCGGGGCTGGTGTGTCCAGATTTCTCCTCCTGAGGCCACCCAGCACGAACAGGAAACCTCATGTGCAGACCATGCCACCAGGTGAGATGAGGGTGAGGGATAACCGCCTTCCACCCTGTGGAATTTCACAGTCATGTCTGGCTTGGAAACCCAAAATTAGTGGTAACATACGGAACTGCAGGCTTTGATGGGAGCCATGAGGGCCTGGCTGGGGGAATTGCAATATGTTCAAAGGCAAGAGAGACCAATTCCTCCTCACCCCCTCTACACACACACACATGAACACAGAAATAAAAGATATGATATCTATCAGTCCCTGCCATTTCCTACTTTCTGCCTGTGGCCAGGTCACCCAAGTTCCTCCAGCTGTGATAAAAAGAAATCATGGTTCATCCTGCATCCTGATCTCAGAGCTACTGATAGTGGAGAGAGTTAACCTTTCTTCACTAGAGAAAAACAGGGCAATTGTAATTACCTGAAAGGAGTCTGTAGCAGTGTGGGGGTTGGTCTCTTCTTCTGGATAAAACTGATAGGACAGGAGGAAAGAGCCTCAAGTTGTTCCACGAGACATTTAAATTAGGTACACAAAAAATTTCTTTACTGAAGGGGTGGTCAGGCATAGGAACATTGCCCAGGATGGAACCACCATCCCTGGAAGTGTTCAATAAATGAGTGGATGTGGTGCTTAGGGACATGGTTTAGTGGTGGCCTTGGCAGTGCTGGGATATTTCCCATTTTGCCTCACTCCTTACAGTACCTCAAGTTGCTCACCTTGGTAAACATCCCTTCATTCACTCCCTGACAGACACTTTGCCACCAGGAAGAAAATCTGGTGGGGTCGCCTGGAGTGCTGTGTCGTTCCAAACCTTTATCTTGGAGTATCGAGTCCATTTTACTTTTTTTATTTTTTTTTCTCATACAGATCTTTTTACAGAAGGCTTCACTAATAATAATTATTAGTAGAATTTAGAAGCCTAAGGTTTGCCATAAAAATAGAGTGTTACTGTACAAATAGAAAAAAATTAAAATTAAGGAACCAGACTACATTTTTCTTTGAGAAATACACATATTTTTTAAAAATTGAAAGAAAACCAGAACTCTTTTTTGTTTTGCTTTTAATGAAATAAGACCAGCTGTCATCAGGACTTGTATATCTTAGGGACCTTCTTTTCCTCGAGAAACAAAAAAAAAAAAACGTACTGGGGAAACTGAACATTTAAGAACATGTTGAATTGAGCCTGTACAGGCATGGGTTGTTTGCAGGCAGTTTTGCCTCTGAGTAGCCCTTCCCCATTGCTAACCCAGACCTAGCCGAGCTTTGAGTTTGTCTGTCACCCTGCTGGGTTTTGTAACCAGTAACCAACCAGAGACGCTCCATATACCCACGTTAAAAGTGTATTTTAACTTGTGATTTAATACAGGGTCTGGATTCCAGGCCACAGTTTCCTCAAGAGTCAATAGGCTTGAAACCTTCACTTTCACAGCTTTGCCAACCCATATTTACATCAAATATCATCCAACCCCCCTCAGGAGCAGGATCTGTGATCAGGACAATGGACTGGCTTCCAAGAGACCTAAAAGTTTAACCTAAAAGGTTCTTCATATTAAATTTCAGTCCTGCTTGAGTCTTGGGGAAGCCACCCCTTGGGAAGACCAGTCCCACCTTAATATTTTTTCAGTGTGGGGAAGGATTCATTGGAGGAGTATCCAGTTGTCTCTGGAGATCCATCAGGCCCTCAGCAAAGAGAGGCAGACGCCATCAGGCAGGGGAAGAGGGGCTCACCCCAATGCTTATTCAGGTGCTGTGCACCCATGTGCCTTCCAGAATGGGGGACAAAAATGAAAAAAAAAAAAAAAGTGTGAAAAAGTGCACATAAAATAAATTGCAGCAGCCCCCATTCCTAATTGAAATAACTCAGCTCTTCTTTTCGTGTCTGCCTGCGTTTAAAGAGAAACCTGAAAGGCACAAGTTCATATTATGGACTAATAGCCTGGAAAATTTCAGTTTAAAAAACAAAGCTGGCTTTGAGTTACACAGGAGAGGCCTGAAAAAAAAGCATCTGAAACCACTAACTTCTATTTTTTCCTGCACTTTTTACAACATAATGTGGGTGAATGGATTTTATTTTATTTTGTTTTATTTCATTTTATTTTATTTTATTTTAAAAACTTGGTTTAAAAAAATAATCAACACAAAAATCCTCTCTCTGGCCTTCATGTGCCAAGTTTCAGCCCAGGGCAAATTTTTTACAGCTGAATTATACACCCTGAAAAATAAGGGGCTTTTAATGACAACATTGAGGGTCCCCTAACTATAGTGGTATGAATGGGGAGGGAGGTATAATAAGAATGGTCCATAGTGTGCAGCAGCAGCAATAAGTGAAGGAGCCCTTACTCAGCATGAGGAATTCTATATATCTTGGAAGGCTTTCATGAACCTAAACATTATTGCTAAGAAAGGAATAAACAGTTTGAACTGCTGTTGCCATTCATCCAGTGCTCACACACTGAGGAATACACAGAGTTGTTCTCTCAAAGCTGGAGTGAAATATTCCAGACATAATTCTTTCTTACTCCAGGGCTGGAGAGGATTTTGAGTTGCTTGAAGGGAAGTTGAAGAAATACTCTTGCTCTGGGAGAACTTTAATTTTTTATTTTTTTATACCAATGACGATAATTGACAGTGTGCCTACAGGACACAAAGGATCATTATTAGCCAGGGCTGGTATCTGTAAGTGAAGTGAAACCAAAAGAAGGTGAACAAAACCACTTTTGTTTGCTTTGGGTCATTCCATCTTGAACACAGACCAAAACTGATGGCCCAGAGAACATACAGAAAAGAGTTTTTAAAATTTTTACATTTTTGAAACTGTTACTTCCAAAATCAAATCATCCATCAAGCTGGAGGCAGAAGTGGGATTTAGGTAGAGAAGGGAAACAGGGTGTCTATGCCAACACAGCCTGGGCATCTCCTTACAGAAGGAGATCAAATGTCAGGATTTCCACACAGAGCAAATCCCTTCTCTGCTCTGCCATTTTCCTTTTGCTCTCTAATTACATCAGGTCAATCAAAGTACTGAGCTTCTGTCATTCATCTTGCATTTTAATTTCTGCTCATCTATGTATGAACAGACACGCAGAGTCTCACTTATAAACAGCTGTACCTACACATATCTCAATATTAAGCATCTTCCCACTGTATTTTTATTTTCTGTTCCTTCACATTTTATATATCAAGGATCATGTCAATATTCATAGCAGAATTTTGCCATTTTCTGAAAGGAAAATTTATCTGGATATTTTTTACCCAGCTCAGTGACTCCAGCCCTATTTAACAAAAGGACATGACTTTAACACGTGATTCTCATCTCAAAGTGGGCATGTAGAAAAGTTGTCTTAAAAATATATTTCCTGTGTTACTGACTTCTCAAGAGTCTGTGCATCACTAGCTCAACTCCACGCATCTACTTTGGAACCACCTAACATTAAATAAGAAAATTAAATAAGAAAATCCCCAAAACTGCTGCTGTTTTTCCGCTCTCCCTCATTAAAACCCACAATTATCAGCAATGGCAGATAATCTGGATTTCACCACATTTACATACCAATATGGTACAATTTCAGAGTTGTTGTCAAGACTATGATGGAGATAAAACTTGTATCTCTTAGCACAGAAATTATGATTATATCATGCTTCTTTCTGTGTTACTTAATGAACCATTTCTTTTTTATTATTTTATTTTTATTTTTTTCATTTACTTCTGCTGGAAATCAAGTCCGTGAGCATAAATTGAACTTGCAAATCAGTATTTGAACAGAGAAAGTAGTTCATAGTCTTAAATTCACACTGCTCAAGTAAACCCACTCTTTAATCTCTGGAACCCATCTTGGACAAACGTTTCTAGAGTAAGTGTCAAGTTTCTGGCAGTAAATTTGGAATAATAAACAAAAACCTCAGGTGAAGAAACTTTCTAAGTCTCAAAACTGCATGAGTTACAAAGTTAATGTTATTAAGAAGAACTCCTGAACATGATATTTTTCCATACCTGTGAAAGAACTAAAGTTTAATGAGTTTGCAAAAAGTTTGGATGTGGAAATAAGTAAAAACTACACATAGGTATGATCCTGAAGGTTTGCACATGTAAATTAGCAAAAACTACATATGTGAATAATTCTAAAAGTAATTTCCTTGAAAGAGCAGTGAATAAGTAGCCAAGCATTTAATTTGTAATTTTGAGGATTTCCCCCTCAAATTTTCCCTAAACTAGGACAGAGGTTTAACAAGATGCTGAAAACCTAAAAAACAACACATCTCTCTTGAAAGTTTTGGGAGGCACCCTTTACTTTGTGTCTCCCCACAAGGTTGTTAAAAGAAAATAGGACTGAAGGGGAAAAAAGGTCTTTCAATGCATTATCAAAGTCTTTTCCTCTTTTTTTCATATAAGCAATCTCTTCTTTTTCATAGATCAACAGGGAGAGGGTTACATTTGACATAATAATCCACTGTAGAGTTATTTGGGTATAAATTATTTTGTATTTATATCTGTGCAGTAACCAGAAGATCGGTGGATATTAAAGTTTTCTGTAAAGATGGAAAGGCTGAAAGCTTGTAAAGTTATGCTGTATTGCTGCTCTTCAGAATAGTGGCAAATTTTAGTAGGAGATATTTTGGGTTGAAATTTGTATATTTAATAAAAAATACAGGGATTTCCCTTCTGAATGAAGTGGAGCATGATATATGTGCATTGACAATATGTTCCAGGTTATATTTAACCAAAAAAAAATTCAAAGCTTTTTAGTGAGGCAAAAATATTTTTCCTGAATGCCTGAAAAGTCTTGGAAAGACATTTTGGAGAGGAAGGAAATGTTGTGAATTGAAATGCTGAAAAATGTTTGGAAAGATCTTATGAACAGTACCCTGTCCATGAAAAGTCAAATGTCTGTGGGGGCTCAAGTGGAGCCTTACATCAGCCACTGGGACAGTTTGGGGGCAAGAGCTGCCCAAAACCTCTCACAGCTTTCTCTGTATGACTATAGAAATTCACTAATATAATCATTTTTTAAAGCCCAGGTCAAGCTTTTCATCTTGCCCAGGCCTCCATGAGTGATGGATGCCCTCTAACCAGACTCCAAAATGACATCCAGCAGACCAAAGTCAACTTTCATCTATCCACAGAAACAGGATGGAAGAGAGAAGCTAAATACACATAATTCTGTTCACAATGAAAAGTCATTTTGCTAAAAGTTATCCATCAGGCCTTTGTGTCACAAACCCTCTTGTTTGGGTTGTCCACCTTGCCTTGCTCTGCACATTCTGCTGAGTATCCAATCCCAAAAAATCAGGTCTTCTTCACAAGCTGAAACTTTTCAGAGTCTTGGCCTCATTTTGTAACAGTGTGTGCCCACAGTAGCTCACAGGAGCCACTCAATTTCTTTCAGCTCCTTTTCTTTACACAGGGACTTTGACTGGTCTCCTTCCTCTCCTTCACAAGAAAAGTGATTTTCCTAACGACACAGGCTAGACAGATGACAGATTGTCAGGACACAGCACATGTTTTCTTTAAGTGAGACTTTTATTTGTTATTTTAAGGTTATTTCCAGATCTCTGACACTTATTCCAAAAACTCAGGTAACCAAGACGGAGCTCAGAAACTGAAGTTATTCTTAGACTAATCAGCCACTGATTTAAATCCACAGCACTAATCTCATAATTTGGCACCACAGAGCTTAACTGGTCACATCTGGATAAGGTATTCTGAGCTAACAGCCATATTTAGGCCCCAAAGTTTTCAACTTGTTTACCCTGGAAAGTGAAACACTCAGGCTGTTTTATTCTGGACACAGTGAGACCTGCTTGAGTGGAGAGAGGACAATAGTGACCTCAGTGAGATAGGGCTGGAATGACAGCAGCCATTGGAACACACATCTCTGTATTATTTTGTAGCTCCACATTATTTTGTAGGGTTTTGTAGACTACACTTGTCTCTTAAAACCTATTGCACCCTTCAACAAAGTGTCAAAACAGACTGGTATCCAACAGCCTCTGCTGGGTTCTCATGTTCAGCCGATCTGTGCATGACATTGTCCCCATCAGGGTCCCACAGCAGAAGAAGTGAAGCTCTTTCCTTTTGACTGCACCCACTGAAGACCCCAAAAGAAATCCCCTTACACCATGGACTCCATCCTTTCAGCACACAATCCTGAGAGGAAACATGATTATTATGATTGTTGCCATTACAGTAGAGCAGGAGGGCTGTGCCAAGCCCAGGTCCCAGTCGTGTCAGTGCTGTGCAAACAAACACGGGGGGCATTCATGCTGCAGGCAGCAGGAGACAAAGGCAATATTATAACCGTGCCCATGAACTGAGGCACACGGAGATTATCCAACTTGCCCAAGGTCATGCAGGAAGTAAGTGGCAGAGCTGGAAATTGAACCCAGATTTCTTGAATTGCAGGCCAGGATTTTAACCACAAGGCCATCTTTCGTCTCTCTCTCTCTCTCTCTCTCTCTCTCTCTTTCCTTCCCTGCCCCTCCCCAATCTTTTCCATTTTAGCACACTTTTGAAAAAAAAAAAAAAAATTGCTTTTAAAAATCCATTCGGCAATACTTTAGGTATGCTGTGGCCTCCACAACCGTATTTAGCACAATTATAGGCTAAAAGGAACTCTTGCAAATTATGTGCAAATAGATACGTCTTTATGTAAATCCAAGTTCTTGGAACAGATATCTACAGCCAAAAAATTACAAAGGTTTAAGACAGGGAGGAATTAAGGTCCAAATTTTTTCCTCTTCGAAGGTTGGTAACTGAAGTACAACACTCACCAGCTAAAGAATGAAGGGTACAGACTGGATGCCGGGGGAGTAGTCACACCAGCTCTAAAAACTCTGTGATTTCACATGTAGAAATGTGAGGGCAACAGACACTTGGTCATTGTTTCAGATGATTCTACCACGTGCATGATTTTTTTATGCACATGTGCATCTTTCTAAACCAGTTACTGCACAACTTGTGCAAGAACACTGACAGCCAGGCCACTTCCCAACAATGCACAGCCCCATAGCAGACAGGGGAGCTGGGCATGGGAGGGTCGTTTGGCCCACACTGTGCACCAGGAATAGTCTGTGGCTTGTGAAAACTTCAGGAGGTATTAGGTATCCACTACATATGCCAGGGTCTGCACCTGGGTCTCAGTGCCCAAATCTCTCTCCAGGCAGTATTAGATTTACCACCTAGAAAGGAAACTTCTCTGAGACTATATTTAAATTTAATGTCTTCTGCTCAAAATCCTTAAGCTTGGTCCACATGCTGGCCAATGTCAGTATATGAGAATTACTTTGTTTATTTGTCTTAACAGAACTGGATTTAGTTGAAGTAGCACTAGGAGCAATGGGGAAAGAGAGAAACCATGAGGTTAAACAGGGAATTTTGTAGGTAGAAGACAAAGAAGGGCCAATAGCTCATTCCCTGCCCAGGATGCTTTTCCTGACAGACTTTTATACTTGAATATATATATGGTTTTCTAGAAAATGTCAAAAAACTAAACAAGGCATCAGTCTGGTTGGGAGCTGGAGGGCAATTTCCTTCCAGGATCATTGTTGGAGGCAGCACTGGAGGGAGTGCTGGATCAGTGGATCTACTCAATTAGCAGCTTTCCTGCTCATGCCAGTTCAAATGAGCATCATGGCCTGTAATTCTCAGGTAAGCATTACCTGGCACTCTCTGCATGGTGCACATGGCATCTGCAAACAGGACCAAATATGAGTCAGCAGTGCCCTGGCAGCCAGGAGGGACATCCATGTCCTGGGGTGCATGAGGCACAGCATCACCAGCTGGACAAGGGAGGAGATTGTCCTGCTCTGCTCTGGCTGGGGCAGCCTCACCTCAAGTCTTGGGGGCAGTTTTGGTCACTGCAATGTACAGAAGATATTAAAATGTTGGAGAGCACCCAAAGGAAGGCAGCAAAGATGGTGAAGGGCCTTGAGGGGAAGCCATGTGAGGATCCCCTGTGGGCTTTTGGTCTGTTCAGCCCTGGGAAGAGGAGACTGAGAGGAGACCTCATTGCAGTTACAACTTCCTCATGAGGGGAAGAGGAGGGGCAGGCGCTGATCTCTTCTCTGTGGTGACCAGTGACAGGACCTGAGGCAATGGCTTAAAGTTGTGCCAGGGGAGGTTTAGGCTGGATATTAGCAAAAGGTTCTTTATTCAGAGAGTGGGTGGGCACTGAACAGGCTCCCCAGGGAATGGTCACCAAGCCTGACAGAGTTCAGTGAGAGTTTGGACAATGCTCTCAGGCAGAGTGTGGCTCTTGGGGATGGTGCTGAGCAGGGCCAGGAGCTGCACTTAATGATCCTTGTGGGTCTATTCCAGCTCAGCATATTCTGTGACTCTGTGATTCTCTTCACAATGAGGATCACTCAGGAATGGCACTGGTGGCTTTAGCAGAGCAATCCAGCCCTGTAATATGGTAACCTTTGGCAGTACTTGGACACAGGCAAAGGCTGTGGAGTTTAATTTCAGACTGATCCAGCAGCAGGCAGGAGTACCAGCAGTGCTGGCTCAGCACTTCCACCAGGACTGGTGCAAGTCACTCTAACTCGTTCCTTCTGGGCTCTTTTTTAAAGTGCCAGCTGGGACTGGGCTGCTAAGCTGTCCTCTGAACAACAACACTGTTAATAATAATAACAATATTCAGGTCTTACATAGCATTTTTCACCTTTAGATCTTGAAGTGATTTACTATGGAAGGCTTTGGAGGGCTTTAAGGACAGATTATACAGACATCTGTCAGGAATAAACCAGATTTCCTGACCCTGCCACAAAGCAGTGGAATATTTCAATGCTTTTTCCAACCAGAATTTCTATCATTTCCCCCAACTTGTATAGAGGAGGATGTTAACTCATGCAGCAACAAGGTGACCTCTGTGGATAACACAGATGCTGCTCTCTAGCCTCTATGGCAGCCCAAGATATCATAGATGGTAAAAGAAAAGAATTGAAGCTCTCCCCACCCTAACAGTGTGCCCAGCAATTGTGGGTGGTCTCTGTGGAAATGCACCAGCATACCTCAGATTGGGCAATTATAAAAAGATAACATTTCCAATGGCAGGAAACCAGATGTTGTGTGGGAGACTTGAAGAAGGCTTTTGCCGATGGTACAAGTGGGATTCAACCTTCAGGATGGGGATAGACAGCCCTCATTTCTCTCTTCTGACAAAGGGGAGGTGGCCTGAGTAATTGGACTGGACACTTGACTTTTTGGTTGCTGAAGATAGATAAGAGATATCAAAAACTAGCCTGGGAAGGGGCAGCAGGATAATCTCATGTTTTTCTTGCAGAAAGAGAGCTAACATGAGCACCCAGACATTTCAAAGGACTCATTTCTAAGTCAGGCTACAATGACTCTGAAACAACACTTTACTTGCATTTTCATAAAACATCAGGAGAGGCCAAAATTGCTGTCTCAGAAATTGTTTAGCAGAGGAGTTCAAAAAATGCACCTTGGCAACAGCAGAATGGAGGTCATGACAGCAGCCTATGCAATGCTGGTGATGGTTTTGTTACAGTGACACCTTGATGATCTTTGGCTGCAGCTGGAATAAAAGAAGCAGATCTCAGTGTGCTCCAGAAAACAGCACCTTCCAGGTGAGGAGCAGCTGGGTTGACCTCAGAGCTGCTGTGAAGAGAGATTCCTCAAATGTCCAACAGTAAAAAAGTTGGGTCTTTTTTTTCTGTTGTTGTTGTTGTTTTGTTTTTTGGTTTTTTTGGGGGGGCTTTAAGTGTTGGATCTTAGGGATTATATTATTCTGTTGCAGATTCTTGTGGTTTTTTGGTTTTCTTTTGGGGGTTTTTTTTGTTTGTTTGTTTTAATTCTTTTTTTCCCACCAAAAACTTAAATCTTTTGCTTAACTGCACCAAAACCTGACTCTGGTTTAAGTTTATCTAGTGTGTAAAGTTGTGACATGGCTACTGAGCATTCTTAGGACCAAGAGATCCAAGCACACTGAAGGTGCAAACCTGCCCTGTGGACACTTTGCAGAGCAATACATATTTAGTGGCCCTCAGGGGACTGGAATTTCTTTGTAAACATCGGTCTAAGAACCAAAATCAGCAAGTGCCAACAAAAAGAGGAGCATTCTCAAGCCAAGCACAACCCCATGTTCTTTTGCAAGGGACATAGAAAAGTGACAAGAAATGAGAACATTCTGAACTGTAGGAATAAACTCCTCACTGTCACCGTTCAGGGTTGGAGTTTAGTCATCGTGTACTTCCACACCTCTATGCACAGACCAGCACCTGAAAGGCCCCTGGGAAAGTCAGACAGAACAGGTCTTAGCTGAATAGCTGTTCCATTCAGATTTCATGATTTTAAGAACAATTTTATGAGATGGAAATTATTTTAAACACTTTTATTAATTATTATTAATATATTATTAATAACCTTTTAATTTTCATCCAAATTTTCTTGTTTTCTCGAATAAGGAAATATAAAAACAATAAACACCAACCTATTCCATTCTGCTGACCATTTTTCTGATTTTGGGAAAGTTTTTTGATAAAAAGCTTTCAGTGCTCTGTAAATAAAGTCAGGGCATTCTTTAAAATCTTTTTTTTTTTTTTTCCCAGGGAAAATCTTAATTTGTGACAGAAGCTCGTTTTTTGTCAAAATCAGGATTTGGTGGAAAATTTTGACCACCTGTGGAAATGAAATCTGCGAACAGCGTGTAATTTAGGAGTCGGATAAAGATAAATTCAATGGCCTGGTTTTTAGTTCCTCATGTTTCGGAGCGAGGCAGGGATCCAGGCCCCTCCATTCCAGCACGGCCACAGGGTTGGACTCTTATCAAAGCAGCTGCCTGTGGGGCTCTCACGAGATCAGGTTTTTACTCAGTGAGAGCTCCACGTCTTCGAAGGGAGCAGGAAGGCCACAGGAACAGCCTCATTTCAGCATTGACCCCAAGGAAAGCTGGGGTGTGGAGGAACTTCAGACTTTTAAGAACTGGCAAACAGAGAACCAGTCCTGATTATCCCCATGGATATAGGGAAAAGACGTTCAGGCACAGTTTAAAGTTTTTTGCCAGTTAAAAAATCCCAACAAGAACAAAAAAACCCTCCAACAAAACCCATGTGAACTTGTTCACTCACCACCATGAATAGAAAAGGGCAAACTCTCCCCGTTCCATGAAGCTATTCTTGGCCACTGCGAGCTGAAAAGCAGGGAGGGCAGTTTGAAGGGGGCAAATACAATTAATGCTCCCACTTTTGCCATATTTCTGGGCCCAGGGGACAAATCAGGAAATTTTATGTCAGCAGGAATGTGAACAATAAAGGCAAAGTGGGTTGCATGTTAGAAAACCGTTTCACTCCCTTTTTATACTTTTTTTTAAATTTTATTTTTTTGCCCAGCAGTATGATGTGTTAACAATTTTGTTGGTTTAACAGTTCACACTTCCAGCACATTTATCCATTGGCACATGGGGGTTTTATGCATTTAACAGTTTTCTTCATTAAAGTGGGTTCCACTGTGTCTTAAAAATTGTTTTCCTTAGACTGTGTGTTTGTTATTTTATATGGTGTGACTGAAAAGCAGGCCAAAATTTTGGCCTTGGAAAATGCACACTGCAGAGAGGAGCCCAGCGCGGGCAGCGGGATTAGCCTCCCTCAAAGCCCAGCACAAATTCTTTTAAGAACTGCTGATTGCACTTTGAAGCTTTTCTCCCCTAATTGCTGGAAGATTCTTAATTTGTCCTGAGCTTGGGAAAACGAATTGCAGATGTATGTGCTGCAATCAAAACCCTCTCTGCACAGGATCTTTGTGCGTTGGTGTGGAGACGTCCTTCACCCCCTTCCGCAGCGCTTTCCAACCACCTGTTTTTTTACAAAAACAGTGCCAGCATTTCAATTCCTTTTTTAATTTCTGAAGGGAGGGCAGGGGCTGGGGGAAGGGAGAGGGCGGCTGTTATTTCTACAGAAGCAGGACTGGTTCTTAGAGGCATAAGAGACACCCAGGTGTTTTCACAGCGAGCCCTGTGCAGGGCCCTTTTGGAGCCCAGCTCGATTCCTGTTTGCCAAACTACACTTTCAAGAGGTGTCAGATATCCAGAACCTGTTTCAAATGCCAAGTCAAGCAACCGAGGGGAAAAAAAAAAGTTGAGGGGAGGGAGGAGGGAAGAAGGGGGATGTGGGGAAAAAGGAAAGGGGGAAAATGTTCCTCCTCGAAGAAAAAGGTAGTTGTTCCAACTTGGCTGTTTCTTTTTAAAATAATTAGTTAAGCAGTGCATAAAAACAGGTAAGTCTGTTCTCCATTGCTCAAAGCCTTGGCAGGCCCTGTCCTTCCCCACGTTGGAGGAATGCCTGTGAACCACTGCTGCACAGGAGAAGGGAGGGGAATTGTATCGCTGTGACCTAAGGCAACCCAGCTTGTAAGGTTAACCATAATTTTTTAAACTAACATGACCTCTGTTAACCCCTCCACTCCAATCTTAGAAAAAAAAAAAATTAAAAAAAAAGGCAAGAGAGAGAAACATGTTTACAAAACCACTAGAAGAGTAAAGGGGGAGCAAGAAGCTGGACATCTTGTTCCTTTGGTCTCCTCTCCATGCATCCCTCACTTGGTCCTTTGTCCCTGTGTGTCCCTAGCAGTAACTGGTGTTTACTGGGACGTGATGCAGCATGTCTAGGGACTTTGCTTTTCCTAATGAGTCACAGAATCATAAAATTAAACCATTCTAGGAAGCCAAAAATATTCAGCTCCATGTGTGCATTCAGGGCTGGAATGTCCATGTCTGGATGTCTGAGTCACATTCTCTCACGGTAAACGTGATACATCCTCTTTTTAATGACACCATTGGCCTGATTTATTTATTTTATTTCCCTCTACTCATCCCTCTCCCCTCATTCTGCAGAGGAATGCAGGCTATTTCCTCCAGCTGAGATGCCAGGTGAACCCACCTCAGGCACTTTTTGCCCTTCCCTCTGCTATAGCTGCCTTAATTCAAGCAACCAAAGCCAGTGCTGGCCAGGCTCTGGGCCAGCTGGAGGTGGCATGGGGCCATGGTCTATGGTGTAGTCAGCTTTTGTGTCAACATTTGGATGCTGAGTTCATCTTAACCAGAATGTGCCAAGCTCAAAGGAATCCAAGTCTGCCACAGAAAATACATATGCAACACACAGCCCACACATAGACATTGGCTCAGAGAGGGGACTGACTGATTTCTAGGTCTCAACATTTTCTCTATGGCTTATTCCTACCTCCATTCACTTCTGGTCAGTCAGAGCCAGATATGGCATAAGGAAAAGGGTGTAGGTACGATATGGAGAGACCTGACTTCATGTCCCACCAATGCACAAGCTGCAGATGCTGCCTGACTGTTCTTGAATACTCACCTCCTTCATGTTTCACCAGTTCACATCAAACTCTGACTTTCCATGGAAGTGAAGCTAGGCCCCTCTTAAAATATTTTTTCTTTGAAATGCTTCCTTCCCTGCTTAAACAAGCATAAACAAACACTCCTGCTTATGTATTTATAATTATTAAGCATGGAAAATCTACCAGTTAAGTAAAGTTAATGTACAAAGTTAGGGGGAAGAGGCCAAATTCTCAAATGGTATGAACTGGCAGACATTCAAGTCTTCATTGGAAAAATAGCCTTGAACTACCATTCATGCAATATGTAGTCCAGCCCTCCAGCCCTAGAACAAGCTCATTTACAATTAATTGTTTATATAGAAACATAGAAAGGCTTGGGTTGGAAGGAATTTTAAAGACCATCTGGTTCCACCCTCCTAGGGTCATGTACAGATAAGGTTGCTCGGGCCCCATCCAACCTGTCCATGAACACTTCCAGGGATTTCTAGTCCTGTTGGGGTGCACCAAATATAGGAAATACCAGTACCACGGACCACTCACCAGATGAGCTCAGTGCTTGGGCTCTCCCCAAGCCCACTTTCTGGAAACAATAAAAAAAATGGCTGCTGTCACTGGCTGTTCTGGGTGGTTTTCCTTTGTAAAAGTCCCTGTCATCCAAGAGAAGACAAACACCTGCTTCCAAGGATGAAGCTGAACACCAAGTTTCAGCACCTGCTTTCTGGAAGTACCTCCATGTACACTAAGTGACAAGGAGATCTGCATCTTTATGAATTTGAACAAAAACTTCTGACCTCACAACTACAGTCAGTGACATAGAGGAAGTGTAGGTCTGAGAGCCAGCTTACAGCCAAGGAAGAAGCTTGGGAGTTGTGCTAGGAGTAGCAATTATCTCAGGGAAAGTTCTGGGGTCTAGGTGTGATCTGACCTCTTGGATCTGAGGACCCAGAGAAGGCGGGTTCTACAAGCCTTGTAGATGTGATCACTGTGCTGCTTCTGTGTGTGCCAAGAGGGTCCCATCCCAGATGCTGAACAGTCTGAAAGCAGCTGTGGCTGGGCTGAGAGAGCATCTTGATTTTTTTCAGGTCTTGAGCTGTGTCCTAGGAACTGTCTGGGTGAGTGAGAGTTGGCCTAAGCCCTCCTGGGACTCTTCTGATAATTTAGCAGTATAACCAGTCAAGCCTTAGGACCAGCTCTTAATACAGAAGCAGCACATCAGGACACAGTTAAAATGTCTCAGTAGGTCCCTCTGGAGCACTTTGTAAGGCTCTTCCAAGGATGGAGCTGCAGCCCATTCATCTGTACTTGCATGTCAGCAACTCTTTTCATGGACCATGTGCTTATGACTTCATTGTCTGATTTCTGGACATCAAGAAAACAAAACATTGGAGACTCATTTTCTAAATTAAGCAAAGGGGAAGAGAAACTGCTGATGGAGAAGGATGGAGCAGAACAAACTTTTCTCACGCTGAGGACTACAGTTCCTCCAGAAAGGCATCGCTGGCACATGTGTATTTTTCCAAGTCTTCCAATTCCCACCCTTCCTCCAACCTCCTTTTTCTGTTCCAAAGCTGTTTGGAAATTACTGCAATTCTTATTTTTCACAAATATTTAGTGTCTCAGAGTTTGAATGAACCTTTGCTGCTTTTACAAATTCACTTTGATTTGAAGAAAAAAGAAATCAGTAACTTTTTTCGACCTCATTCACTTACAATGTTGATTTAACGGTGGTCTTCTGCAGTGGGGAGTTGACTTCGTCATCTTAATTGATGATGAGCAATAGGACATCTCTGAGATATCTGTGTTAACAGAGAAAAGAGTTCCTGAGGCTATCTGTCATAGTAAAATAAAAAGCCTTTTTTCTGGTACAGTTAATGCAGTGAATACATGAGCATCTATCTGAATATGACTTCTGTGTCTCAAAGAAAAGTTCTGATGGTGAAGTTTTACCCAGGTTTGAACTGTTTTTCAAGGCTTGGGGTTTTTTTCATTGTTCCCAAATACTATTTACATTCTTATTCTATAGTTTGTGGGGTCCATGAGACCTGGTGACTGAAGGAAGGAAAGTGATAGGCAAGGGGTTGGGAGACCTGATAAGAGAACCTGGTGTCAGGTTCTCATTTCTGGGCCACATTCTCTACCTCACTGTCCTCTGCCTTCTAATTTCCTCACAGATTTCTTCTAAATTCACAGCCTTATTCCTTGACATTGTCTCTTGAGGTTTTCTCAGCCAGAACAGAGTGCAAGATTCATTTGTTCTTAAAACTATTGCTGTAATGAAAAAATACTTTTTTTCCCTCCCTTTCCTGGAACACCTTGAGATTACATCAGAGTCATGAGGGAAATGAGAAAGAATCTGGGTCATCTTTCCTCACTCTCCCTTTTTGTACATTTTTGCCTGATGATTTAGGTGAAACATCCAGTATGAGCAAGAATACGTTGGGATTCTCATTCTTACTCCTCAGACTCCAAACTGATGAACAAAAAGCAGCATAATTTCTTCCAGTCCTTGATTTGGACTAGTATTGCATATACATGTTTTGTAATCTTTTTATGTACTAAAATTATGTAAAATAAAATTTGGGTAACTTTCAAAATACTCAAAGCTATTATTAACTCTTCAAAAATTTAAGAGATTTTCTGAAGCTGCTGGAATTATTTTATTGTTCCAGTTTAATTAATTTAAGCTTAAATTGACATCCTGTGATCCCTGCTAAACCAGGCCACAGTTATCAGTAACTGTGCATCAGAAATGATGTCTAATTTGAGGCAGGTTTTACCATCACTCTCTTCACAGGAATATTGTAAAGTATCATAAAATACTTTACTGTTGAATAAATATGTGGGTACCAGTGTGATGAATATCATGGAAGTGACTGAAATAAAATAGCCCAATGTTGAACATCAGAGGAAACCAATCAGTAGGAGCAGTCAAAGCACCCAGAATAATTCAGGGACAATTATATCTACTACACACCTTTTTTCTCCTCTATAAAACCAAGCATAGAGCCTTCCATTGATGCCATCAGAGATGTCACCCTCACCTTTTCTGGTTGTCACTCTTATCTCAAAGCCTGGAGCTTCACCTCACTGTACAGCACACAAGTTTTCCACACACCCTGCAAGTTCCCCTTCCAGTCTCTTCCTTTATTATGTTGGCAGGATCCTCACCATCAGATTAAGGAAAATTATTGTGAGGCTGCTGCCTTCTGTGCTCTGTATGATGCTGGGATGGTGAGTAATTAGAGCATCATAATTATAATCTTTCACCTGCTCCACACATCACTGAGATGGATCCACGTGGCAGGTGAGAAAATCAAGGTCTTCCACTGTAATTCTGAGCTGGATGATGGTCAATGCAGAAGCCCTTTGGGAAAATCAACTACCTTAATCCTAATAAGCAGCCCTTAGATGACATTTTCAGAGACATTTTCCAGATTTAGATGGATTTTCACTAGACCTGCCAAATCCAAACTCTGACTTCAGAGAATCCCACACTTCCCATTCCAAATATTTGCTCCACAGATGAAATCTACTGGAAGTTCAACAAAAAAAAATTCTTCAGGTTTTTTGTTGTTGTTGTTGTTGTTGTTGTTGTTGTTGTTTGTTTTTAAGACAGCCTAAAAATATTTTTTCCCCCACTAGCATTAAGAATAAATGTAGCTAAATGTTTGCAAAAGAACTCTGCTTATGAAAAGAAACCAGTGATGCTATATACACAAGTGGGGGCAGGTATTATGTTAGAGCATGTTGATTAAACTAACTCCAGTGTCTGTTATTTCCATTTAAGTTTGATTCAGTTCCCATTTAATGATCCAGAAGTAGATCGTGATTGGTCATGAACCCAGTGTGTTTCCCTGTGAACACACAGAATTTTCAATCATTTCTGGCATCCCAAAAGGTGCTGTTAAAGAACTGGGGAAAAAAAAATTCCCACTGAATTAAGTTGGTAGGAGGAGAAAGCAACTCCTATGGAAAACTAATGAAAACCAAGTTCTGATTCATCTGAATGGAACTCCAATTTGTGAAAAATGCAAAAGAAGGACATCGATTCCCCCCACCACAGGAAAAGCAATCAGCAAAACCAAACAATTTCAGCTCACATTCTGCAGAAGCAAAGAAATAAATCTGCACAGCCACTAATAGGATTCCTCTGAATGAACTTGAGCCCAACAGTAGCATATAGGCAGAAGCCTGCATCCCAAAATAGAAACCTCTTGGAATCCACAGCTCATCTGGACAGGATTAGAGAAACTCTCCCTGAACATTTAGTGAGTGACATGTCAGAAAGGAATTGAACCAATTTACAGCAGTCCTGGAACCTCCCAGACACAGAAGCTCTGAAAACAATGGGATAAGAAGGAATTCTTTGTCCACTGCAGCATAAAGCAACTATTTCAGGCAACAATATCAGTGATGTTAATAACTGCAACACAATCTTTGGGTGGCTCTAAAGGCACTTTTGAAATCTGTGGCTGGCCCTTGGGTACAATGCTGCAATTGTACCCAACTGAATTTTTTTTTCATTGGCTTCACAGTTTCAGGCAAGATTAGTCAGATTTGCTTCTAACTTGGTTTTTGGTCACCCTGAAGCAGAACAATGCATAACATGATGACAGTGAGGTTTGCTGTGGGGAAATTAGGGTTTTCTTTCAATGGGGTATCTGGAGGGAAAGGGAGAGAGAATTGTCAGTAGAGCTGAGTCACTTGAGCCAAAAAGCTCCTGAAAAAGTCACTCAAATATGACAGGACTAAGATTTAAACACTGAGAAAGACCAAAGTAACCCATGTCTGTAAAGTAACATGTTCCCTTTTTCTGAGGCATAGTTCAAGTTCAGTACCCAGATCTCAGCTGACATTCAGGGAAAGTGCTTGGAGGAGCTGGACTGCACAACCTGGTAGAGCAACACTGTTCTAGCAGCGTTACTCTTTCAGAAAATATCCTCTGTTTAAGTAGACTGTAAGTGAAAAAGGGACTTTTCTTATGACATAAGTATTGTTTCATCAAGGTATTATTAGGCAGCTGCTGATCAACATGAAATAGTGAACTTCAACCATCTGTCTCCAGTGAAAGACAAGCAGCCCAGATCTGCTCCTGAAGGAAACAGAACTCACATCATGGGAATGAACAGAGTATGAATGCCTAGAGAGGACAGATGAAAACTTCAGGCATGTATTTGATCCCAGGTGGTGTAATAATGTTCCAGATCACATCAAGTGGACAAGCTGGAGTCTTAAACCTCCTCCTCTGCAATACCAGAGAGGCTGCAGCCACTCCATCCTGATCCCAATAGAAAGCTGTCCAGATTTTTCTCCATCCCTGGTATTTTCAGATTGCATGTTCTTACCAAGAACTCTTTGAAACTGATGTTGAACAGAGTTACTCGTGGCTTATGTCAGAGCAGGGAAGATTCAATCCCTGAGAGATGTGGCAGCTCTTTTAAGCTTGTTTTGCTTAGGCTCTGGATGAGAAGCCAATTGCAGTGAGACCAAGAGTGCAACCTGATAAACAGAATATCCAGAGTTTTCATAATAGGGATTAGGAGAAACCAAACCCTTTAGAGAGGTTAAAACTCATTTAGTTGGCAAAAAGGGGCAAGGGCTGCCACATTTCAGATACCAAAAATCTGAAAGTGCAAGGCAGTACTTTGAGCCTCTAGGCCAAAACTGGGGCCTGGATACTGGTACCTGCAATTTCAGTAGAAACCTTCCAGATTTGGGCTCAGCAGGCTGCAAAATTTCATAATTTGTGCCTTGAGAGTTTTCTTCAGGCAAAAACAATCCTTCCTTGGGGAAAGAGGCTCACTCAGACACACAGAGGCATTGTGTTTCCCTACTGATAATCTTCACATTGAGGGGTTTTAACCATTTCAATCAAACTTTATAACAAATTAGAGGTCTTTGATGTATCACATTCTTGCAGTTGTAAAAAATAAAAATAGGTGGCTAAGTGGAGAAGGAAAGGCCTCTTAATTCTTCCAGAGAAGAAGAGAATTCATTGTGAGCCCAGTTTTTATTAGATATCTGAGACTCGATGTAGGGGATTGTAGATGCAGAAATGCCAAACATGCAGAAGCTTCAGCCAGCATTCCTGATGTAGAAGACATCAGCAAACCTGCTATCCCACATCACTGGTTTGTTGTAACGTGGATTCCTCAATATCTAATGCAGGATTAGTTTACCTGCACCCTCGCTGCCATGGAGTTTGAAGCCAACCAACGTGAGATACAAACCCTTTGGAAATCCGGAGTAATCAGGGCACGTACTTGTGGGTGTCTAGTCTTAATGCAAATAACTGGACAGATAGAATGATAATTATTGTTCCTAGAAGGTTTTCGGAAATACAAAAAAAACCCGTGGCAGAGAGGAATAACATTTACAAAACAAGCAAGATGATTGTCAGGAATATTATTTCTGTTGAACTCAGTTATGAGGTAAGTACCTCAGCTGGCCTTACATGTATTGACTCAAATGCCCTTAAAATAGACTAATATTACTATAAAGTCACAATATTTAAAATAATAAATTCACTGAACAACTGTCAGACGAAGACACAGATAACTTTCTGATGAGCCAGATAAAGTAGCCACAGCAAACACTAAAGATCATTAGAAACATATTGCAGCTTTGAGAAATCACTTCCCCCCTGGCATGAATAAGAGGTCACCAGACATGCATACAGAAGGTGTGATGCATCATTTCTCCCATGGAAGAAAGGAAACCAGCTCAGGGCTGAGTTGTGCATGACTTTATTTGGCAAACAGTCGAAATATTTTGAAGCATAGTGTTTCTGTCCAGAAATGACAAGAGATATGTGTTTATCTTCTTATTCTTTCAGTCAACTTAGAACCCAGAGAGGGGAAAATACAAGTTTCAGTGGAGAAGGTTTGATAGAAATGACTAGTGCAATGGATTATTTGTTGCAGTTTTATTCAATGCCCAAAAATTTTCCATATTTAGTGGAAAATCCCTCACTTGTACACTTTATGGGGATGGTATTCGTCTTGTCAAAAACACCTGCTCTGGCATTGATTTTGAGGGGAGGGATTTAATTTAGCAATTACCAGTACATTCTTTAGCATCCCAGTCCCAATAGGTCTTCAGCTGTCCATGCCCTACATTGCTTAGCTTGCAATACGTGATTTTTGCCCAAAAAACATCACTCTGGAGATGGTCTCCTCTTGGGACTTTCCATGTATCCTCTGCTCTTAGATTCACATGAACAACTGTTTGCTTTAGGATGAATCATGTCATGTTTTTATGGTTTCTGACACTTATAAATATTTTGCTTCCGCCTGGCGGTGAAGTCAGCCACTTACTATTATTAAATGTCGTGCTGCGTTATTCCCCTTTTTGGGTGATGACCTCAGTGGAGCTCTGACCAAATCCAGCTTCACACTTTCAGATCTCACAGAGATGCTACTGGTGTGTCTCCCATTTGTAACATCCCTGGTTACCAGCTGTGTTGAAAACCTGTGCTAATATGTTGGATTTCCTTGTTCTCTCGAGCTGATTCCAGACCTGTGGTTTATGGATTGCCTTTGTGGTTCGCTAAAGGTCAGGCCCTGGATGGCGCTAAATTTTCTTAGTGGAATTCAAACACTGCAGATGAGCACGTGTTCAGAGTAGTTGTCTTGGGTGGTATGGATCCAGATTTGGTACTTGTGCTCAGTATTGGTGCCTCTCCTCTTCTTTGGGGCAGTGATCAGATGTGGGTGTCTTGACCTTTCAGTGCACCATCCATCCATCATCGTTTGTTCAGTTCCCAACTTTTTCCAAAATTTCAGGATGAGGCTAGACCCCAAGTGGCATTTCAAATTGTACAGCCCCACTCCCACCCCATCCCCACGCTGATGCCATCCCTGCCTTTGGTCTGACTCAGTAAATGTAATTCTCACTCTCTTTCTGCTGGCTTGCAGGCAGCGACTGCATCAGCCATAACTCAAAATTATGAACAGATGAGTAGATTACTTACTTGAACTGTACTCAATCATTACATCACCCTTCTACTGAAAATCACAGCACTGGCTCCCCCTAAGATTTTGCATCCACTTTCGGGTTTGGCTCCAGAACTACTGGATTTACTCACTTGCTCCAGCTTACCTAAAAGAGCTGCTTGTGCCTCATAGACATCCTCAGACTCTGAGATCAGTCAGTGCCGATTTATTGATCATTCCAACACTCTGACTGAAAACTGCTGGCGTTGAAGGCTTGGCTCCTCCAAACATATTTTGTGGAAATCCCTGCAACCTTCATCCAAGAAGGGGAAGGGAAATAAATCTGCAAAACTGTCCAAACACAAAGAGAAAACATCTTCTTGAAGCTGACAACAGCTTGGCCTCAGCAAAGGGAGAGCTCAGATTTCTTTTTCTCTTTTTCTTTCATGAAACCCTTTCTGTGTAATCGTTGCATTCAGAAATTTTCCTGACTCAGGAATAACTGTGGGCGCTAGACAGGGTGCAAATAAGAGCTGTGAGGAACCAGAGGGCTGTGACATATGAGTCTGCCTGACCAGCCATGGTGAGCAAGCCCCTGGGAAGGCCCCCAGAAGCAGCAACTCCTGGGCTGGGATGCTCAGACAGTGGCTCGCTCCCTGTGGGTCACCCTGCGGTCATCAGAACACTGGCCATGAGACCCACACGCCCTTCTCACCATCATGGTGCTGTTTGGAAGTCAAGACTGAGCCAGGCTGAGCAATGAAATTTCCTCTCCCTTGGTGAAAATCAGCTCAGGACAAGATCAAGGGTGTGTAAACCAGGAGTCAGGGCACCAGCGAGGGCTTTTCAGTCCCGTCCTCGATGGGCAGCCACCCCTGCTGCAATGAGGGGCACTGCTGCCCACCTCACACAAAGTGAAATTATCCATAAATGCTGCAAGCTGAGCCAGCCCGGGGCTCACTGCTGAAGGCAAAATACCCACAAAATGAAAACCAGCATTGGCAACCAACTAGCACCTC